>VRLP01001555.1:0-123153 GCA_009660295.1 Lophius piscatorius | reverse complement strand
TATATGTGTATATGTATATATATATATATATATATGTGTATATATATATATATATATATATATATATGTGTATATATATATATATATATGTGTATATGTATATATATATATATGTGTATATATATGTATGTATATATATATATATGTGTATATGTATATATATATATATATATATGTATGTATATATATATATATATGTATATATATATATGTATGTATGTATGTATGTATACATACATGTGAACCTGGGCTGGTTCCACATTGGTCCTCATGTCTTGTCTGTTGCATCTCTGCAGGCAATCACAGCTCTGGGATTCAAACTGCCAACTCCGATCCAGAAGGCCTGCATCCCTGTGGGCCTGTTGGGCCGAGACCTCTGTGCCTGCGCTGCTACTGGAACCGGTAAGACTGACACACCAGAACCAGTGTATCGGAGTACCATCCAACTACACCCAGACTAATGAAATGGTTCTTCTCAGGGAAGACGGCAGCTTTCGTGCTGCCAGTGTTGGAGCGTTTGGTCTATAAGCCTCGGACATCCCAGGTGACCAGAGTATTGGTTCTGGTTCCTACGAGAGAATTGGGGATCCAGGTTCACTCCGTGGCACGTCAGATGGCCCAGTTCACCTCTATCACCACCTGCCTCGCTGTCGGTAAGAGTTTCCTGACACATTCTGGCTCAGTTTAGAATTAAAGTACATTAAAAGCTGGATCCTGGGTCTGGTTCTTGACTCAAAGTGGGTCTTAAACCAGGAGTCAGACTGAATCAGGGTACTGAGACCCGGACTGACTTTGTATGATGTGATTTTCATTTGGCCTGTCCAGGTGGGTTGGACCTGAAGTCTCAGGAGGCGGCGCTGAGGGCGGGGCCAGACGTTCTGGTAGCTACACCTGGTCGTTTGATAGATCACCTTCACAACACTCCGAGCTTTGAGCTGAGTCACATCGAGATCCTGGTCCTGGATGAGGCAGACAGGTAAACACGAGACACGGAACCGGTCGACCAATAAATAGCCAGGGTCCGGACTCACTTGTGTGGTTTTGGTCTGATCCTCAGGATGTTGGACGAGTACTTTGAGGAACAGATGAAGGAGATCATCAGACTGTGTTCCTACAACCGACAAACCATGTTGTTCTCGGCGACCATGACAGAGGAGGTAAAACCCACCTGTCTCTCTCTGCGTCATGTGACCTGTCTGTGTTCATGTGGCCTGTCTGTGTTCATGTGGCCTGTCTGTGTTCATGTGGCCTGTCTGTGTTCATGTGGCCTGTCTGTGTTCATGTGGCCTGTCTGTGTTCATGTGACCTGTCTGTGTTCATGTGATCCGTATCTCTGCGTTTCATGTGATCTGTGTCCCACTGTGTCATGTGACCTTTTTCATGTGACCTGTCTGTTTGCCACGCAAATTTTCTTTCCGTCATGTGACCTGTGTTTGTCATGTGACCTGTGTCTCCAGGTGAAGGACCTGGCGGCGGTCTCGTTGAAGCAGCCCATCAGGATCTTTGTCAACAGTAACACTGACGTGGCTCCGTTCCTCAGACAGGAGTTTGTCCGGATCCGAGCCAACAGGGAGGGAGATCGAGAGGCTGTGGTGGCAGGTAGGCCCGGTTGATACGGAGTCCTGCGGAACCACTGACAAAATAATGCAGTTGTAACCCTGATTCTGGTTTCAGCTCTGCTGACTCGGACCTTCCAGGATCATGTCATGTGCTTCACTCAGACCAGGAAACAGGCTCACAGACTCCACATCCTGCTGGGACTGATGGGTCTGAAGGTCGGAGAACTACATGGAGAACTCAGCCAGCACCAGAGACTGGAGAACCTCAGGTACACAGAATCTATAGAGAAGAGAACCACAGGTACACAGAATATAACGGTAGTGATGAATGTCTAGAACCATGGTTCTGAGTTCTGGGTTTTCCCTAGGCGGTTCAAGGATGAACAGATTGACGTGTTGGTGGCGACAGACGTAGCGGCCAGAGGTCTGGACATCGATGGAGTGAAAACGGTCAGTAGAAAATCATTTACTGCTGAAGAACCTGAAAGAACTTCAACAGGTCCTGAAGGAACCGCCTGTCTCTTAGGTCATAAACTTCACCATGCCCTCCACTGTCAAACACTACGTCCACCGAGTGGGTCGGACCGCCAGGGCGGGTCGGTCCGGACGCTCCGTGTCTCTGGTTGGAGAGTCTGAGAGGAAGATCCTGAAGGAGGTCGTCAAGTCGGCCCAGAGCAGCGTTAAGGCCCGAGTCATTCCACCAGGTATGTCTCAAGACACTAGAGCCACGTCATTACATCACTGAGACACGTCATTACATCACTGAGACACGTCATTACATCACTGAGACACGTCATTACATCACTGAGACACGTCATTACATCACTGAGACACGTCATCACATCACTGAGACACGTCATCACATCACTGAGACACGTCATCACATGACTGACACACGTCATCACATCACTGACACACGTCATCACATCACTGACACACGTCATTACATCACTGACACACGTCATTACATCACTGACACACGTCATTACATCACTGACACACGTCATTACATCACTGACACACGTCATTACATCCCGAGGCACTAGAGCCACGTCATTGCATCACTGAGACACGTCATTGCATCACTGAGACACGTCATTGCATCACTGAGACACGTCATTGCATCACTGAGACACGTCATTGCATCACTGAGCCACGTCATTACATCACTGAGCCACGTCATTACATCACTGAGACACGTCATTACATCACTGAGACACGTCATTACATCACTGAGACACGTCATTACATCACTGAGCCACGTCATTACATCACTGAGACACTAGAGCCACGTCATTACATCACCGAGACACGTCATTACATCAGAGAGAAGCGAGAGTTGTGATGTCACTCAGTGTGCGTTCCTCAGAGGTGGTGCTGAAGTTCAGAGATCTGATCTCCAAACTGGAAAAAGACGTTGGCGCCGTCATGAAGCTGGAGAGAGAGGAGAGAGAGCTGGCAGCAACTGAGGCTAAGGTACACCAGAGGTCAGAGGTCATATTCAGACCAGTAATTACCGATTGCTTTAAGTCTCTCTGTGTTTGTATGTGTGTGCAGTTGAGCGTGGCGCAGAAGCGCCTCGATGGCTCCGCCTCCTGTGAGTCACAGCGGGTTTGGTTCCAAACCCAACAGGAGAGGAAACAGAACCGCAGTGAGTAAAAATAAACACCCCAGTAAGTTAGTATAAAGACCGAGATGACTTGTGTCCAGATGACTTGTGTCCAGATGACTTGTGTCCAGATGACTTGTGTCCAGATGACTTGTGTCCTGATGAGCAGTGTCCTCGTGACTAATGGTGACCTCTGATTTGTGTCCTGGTGACTGATGTCCCGGTGACTCATGACTCGCACCCTGTGGAGTAGTGTCCTTGTGACCCTTGAGTTATGTAATGGTGACTACTGACTGATGACCTGGTGAATCGTGACCTGATGACTCTAGTCCTGGTGACCCGTGACTTGTGTTCTTCTCCTCAGTGGCGAAGGCGCTGCAGGACTTTGATCTAGCTCTCAGAGGGAAGAAGAAGAGACAGAAGTTCCTGAAGGACGGAGGGAAGAAGGAGCTGACGGTATCCATCACATTTGCCACACCCACTCATCATTAACCAACCAATCAGGCTCTTTGACAGCTCTGCTGTCCTGTCTGACTGTCCAATCACCGACAGGGTGAGGAGCGTGCTCAGTTCGAGATCCTCAAGGCTCAGATGTTTGCTGAACGTGCCGCCAAGAGAGAACGAAGACCCAAGAGAGCGAGAGTCATGGAGGAGGAGACTCCGCCCACAGGTGAGACACCACCCTCAGGTGCATAAAAATACTATGTGAGATGACGTGAGAGTGAAACTAACTGTCTCTGCGCTATAGCCAATCAGAAAGCAGGAAGAGGCAGGAAGTCGGCGTTTGATAAGGAGCTGACCAACACCAGCAGTAAGGCTCTGAAACACTACAGAGCAGGGTGAGACTGGTATTTGTCTGTCTGCTCACAAGTCTGTCTCCTTACCTGTCTGTCTGCTCATCTGTCAATCTCTCTGCCCATCTGACTTCAGACCATCCTTCATGGACAGGAAGCGTCTTGGTTTGGACAAGAAGCGTCCTGGCGGCTCAAGGTGAGTCCTAGCTCCTTGCTGTCTACAGGAAAGATGGCGGCGTTGAGCCAAGATTGCTGACATTCTGCTCTGTACATCAGGTTCAAGAAGAAGAAGTGAGAGCCAAGATGGCCGCCCGACGCTGCAGTTTCCTTCTCTGTTATTGTCGTATTTGTGTCACTATGTGAAGTTTCCAATAAAGTTTGATCCTGAAGAAAATCACAGGATGTTTGTAATTAAACGCCGCCGCTGCGTCCCAGCATCAATGCTACTAATAATAATAATAAAACATTTAATTTATAACGCACTTTACATTTGGATCAAATCTCAAAGTGTTAAATGACATCACAGTAGAGGTAATGATGCCAATAGCTGACTTTACATAAAGTTTTTATCTAATAGGACATATTATAGACATTTATTTATATATATACATACATATATATATATATGTATGTGTGTGTATGTATGTATATATGTATGTATATATATATGTATATATATATGTATATATATATGTGTATATATGTATATATATATATGTATGTATATATGTATGTATATATGTATATATATATATGTATGTATATATGTATGTATATATGTATATATATATATGTATGTATATATGTATATATATATATGTATGTATATATGTATATATATATATGTATGTATATATGTATATATATACCAAGTAGTAGTCGTTGGTTTGATTTAGTCCAAACATGGTACATATGTATGGACTCCAGGACATCTATCTTGTACGTATATATATGTTAATCTAACAGTTCATGTTTCACTCACTAGGGAAGCTTTTATTTTTATGAAAAACGCTGTTTGTCAGAGATGACAGCGTAGGCCTTGTTCATGTATTAATTTTTTGCTACATTCATGCTGAGTCTGTATTAAAATATCCAGTCAAGCAGTTAGCGTGACAGGGCTCTGATCGAGAACATGACACCGTCGGGATAAAACACGTACCGAGTCCTGTTGGATAAATAATCCTTCATCCAGGCCACTCACTTTCACTAAAAACTCGTGTGCATTGAATACGTCCTTGAGCAGGATCCAGAAAATGCTTCCCGGCTGCCCGCTGCTCCCTCAGGGCTGGGTCACATGCAGAGAATACATTTCACAAAGCTGTACTGTGTAACCTGTGATAGATAAAGAGACAATTATAATAATGATTATTATCAGTATTATTCAAATGTGAGTATTTATTCTCCTAGGGTAACTGAAGGGGGCACATCAGATTTTTCCTAAAAAAAAACACACACACACTTCCTTAAATAATTTATATTATATAAAGTTGAATGCAAATACAAATATTTGTTCGATTTTTAAGACTTTGTATCCAACATGCCTATTTTAAATGCAGGTGTTAAACGTGATAAAACTAGAAACTCATTCTAGTACAGTTCGAAATATAACCGCCATAGAAAAAAGAGCCGACAAAATTCAGTCATTCACTCAGATGAGCTGCAACATCAGCACCGTGTAAAAGAAATGTGTCATTATTCTTTCAAAAATGTTTCCAGGTGATCCACCTGTATTATGTGTGCATCACTATTAAGTGTCCTCCTGAAACACTTCTGTTGTGTTGTGGGCTTTTGACGCATTTTCTCCAAATGCTGCCATGTCAAATCGATGAAGACGTATATTCATCTGCATGTGTTTCCTCATGCTGCGGCCCGTTTGCTCCTGTGGGCCGGCGCACGTCCTCTGTGATGCGTCGTGTGCTTCTGCTGCAGTCAGAGTGTAAAATGTTTGTTTAAATGTGTGTCCAGCTCTTACTCAACTACCAGCGGTGGCGTCAGGACAGTCCTGAGTTCAGCACCTGTCTGTCTCCCTCCTCCGTACACGGCCTCCTCAACAAGGCCTACGTCGCCGTCCTCCCTCAGCGGGACCACACGGGCAGCAGGGTCCTCATCTACAGGATCGGTGAGTGTTTGTGTCTGTGTGAGTAAGTGTCTGTGTGCGATTTGACATCGCAGCATTTGGAGATAAAATCCTTGCAGCTCACTGAAGGAGTTTGAACCCTGGATTTGTTTCCCCGGAGTAAGACGGTCCCGTCAAAGCGAGGTGGCGACGACTGATGACTCTGCATGAGTGTGTGAGGACATGACGGGGCACTGTCTTCAGTTCAGACAGACAGGGACAAGTTCTGTCATTACTGTGAGAATAGTCCAAATCTATTATTCTGGGTTGTTTTGGGTTTTTTTCTCTACCTTGAATCATTTTACAGCTTAAAAAAAAAAAATCAATTAAATACAATGCTTTGCGGTCAGGACATAACTCAAAAAAAATTCCATGGATCATCTTCAAATTTTATACCCACATAGACATTAGTGCGAGGAATAACTGGAGTGCTTTTGGAGAAAGGTGGCTGGTATATTTCTGACACTTGGTGAGCTTTTTCTCCAAACGTTTTCAATCAGTCATTTCTAAACCGCTGCTCCGACTTAGTCCAAATGTGAAGAATATGAACGGATCCATCATATTTTACTCACTAAAGGGAATCGACTGGAGGAGATCTATCTTGTATGAATAATATTCTACTCTAATGGTTCATATTTCACTCCCTCAGGAAGATGTTTAAGGAAAAACACACTTTTTTAGGTTTTACTTTCAAGTTCGATCGGGGCAATTGCTTGTACAATGCAGTGGATTGGGGGCTTTTGTTGAGGCCTAGTTTGTGTTCTATTGAACATTTGCGTGCGTTAAGATTATCTATGCATCATTAGTGCGTGTGCGCTGAGAATACGATTATATGGACACACATATAAACCTTTTGGATAGCAACAAAAACACTACCTCGTTGACTTGGAGCAGGTTTTTATTGGTCAGTGGTTGAATCATTTTCCGCCACACCTCTCAAGACCAATAAAATCCCACCCAGCAGCTTCAAGATAAAAACCAAATGTCATGCACCGGACCATACCTCATCGTAACACTAACACTCCCACGATCACACACTGGGCGCCGCATTTACTACCTAAACAACACGGCCGCTGAGTGTGAACCTGCTGCCCCGTAACGAAAAAGGATGTTCAGTAAAGTGTGTCTTCACCTGCAGGGAAGTGGATTCCTAAAGACTGGTCAGCCATTCAAGCGTTCAGGGTCAGCCTGATGACATCAGAGATCCTCTCCAGAGAGATAGAGACGCAGAGGTGCGGTGTGAAGGCCATATTTGACCTGCAGGGGTGGACATTTAGCCACGCCCTTCAGATGAACCCATACCTCGCCAGGAAGATTTCATCTGTGCTTTCGGTAGGTCGCCGATCATGCTTACTGATATGTGGGTAATATGTGGGTTAATATGTGGTAACCCTTTAATCCTCTACTTACCGAATAGGACTTTCTCAATAACCCATGTTAACTGACCTGGGGTGTCCCCCAGGGCTCGATCCTTGACCCCTTACCGTTAAGCATGTACATGCTTAACAGTAATCACATGATAAACAGGTTCAACCAAACAGTTGAGCAGGACTTTAAAGGGTTGAAACAGGGTCTTCCAAAATAAAGAAAAAACAAGAACCCAAAAGCTGCATAACAGCTTCAGGTAACCACGGGAAGGAAACGTGTGTTTGTTTCCACATTTTCCTTCCAGTCAACCTAGCAGCCAATCACATCGTGGAAGCAAGATTCTCTCTTTAAGAATTACCTGAGTTGTCCTTCTACTGCAGTTGTTTCCCATCAATGTTCATTTTATTGATTTAAAATATGACAAAAATGATTTTTAGACATTTATTTGTGACTAAAATCATCATGCAAACATGGTTGATCAGCAATAAGTGACTAACATGTTTATAGAAATATAGAAATAAAATCTCTCTTCAATTTCAGTGACAGAGAATCAAAGACTGCTTTGGGTTTCTTTCTAAATTACTGTTCCGTTCATTGGCGTTTGCAACAGACTGGTTTCCTTTGCTGCAACGTCTGAGTCAGTGTTTGTGCCAAAAGTCACATGTGGGTTTTTTTTCCGTTTGGTGCAGTTGTAGGATAGTTTCTTATACTTGTAAATGCACATAAGTACTTGTAACTTGTAGGACACGCTGCAGTTGTCTGCAGAACGTTTTGTGTTTGCAAAACAGAAAACATTTGTTTGTCAATCGTGTTTTTCCTTTGCAAATCACACTCTGCCTGCGGTTCACACGCTCTTTGCTTGCAAATGGTGTTGCGTTTGTGTGCGGACTTTTGGAAGGAACAAGAGCATCAAACTGATCTATTATTGGCCACAGAAGTTTGACTATAAGGTCAAATATTCATTTATATTTGGGACAGTTTGCCTATTATTTCCTCTTTTTATTTTTTAGCTTAATTTCTTAATCAGTCAACATTCATCAACGGTAAAAGTAATATTAGTATTGATATCATTGTTGTATTGTTATAATTGTTGTTGATAATGATGATGATACGTTAAATTCATTATTGCAAGGATAATAACAAAACACAATATCAGAAATAATACGATTAAAACTGTCATTAAAAGTGAAACAAAACAATGATATCTGGATACATTTAGATTTTATACGTATATATATTTTATCTTTAATTATTTTATAGGTTAAAGTTACTATTTATTTTACTGGTTACTATATTCTATGATCTAACTGCTTTTTCTGACCATCATATTTGAATTTGAGCTCAATTACTTTTGTTGAAGGACTGGCCGCTAATAATTTTATAATTTAAGTTTTATAAAAATGTTATTATTATTATATTAATGTAATACGTTTTAAATAAGTTTTATTTTAACAGAAACATATATTTATTTTGTGACTCATAAGTATTTATTTTAGATCTATTTGTTTATTTTAGACATATTATACCGTTTTGGGTTCTACACTTTTAATGCACACGCACGAACACGCACACCTACTATACGCCTAGGGGGTTAAGGGGCACCGTAACCAGATTCCGTTTAGGGCACCACTTTGGCCAAGGGTGGGCCTGCTGATCCAGTAAACATAGATTAAGTTATTAAAGTGTCTATGATGAATGCTAATTTTCAATATTGGTCCCCAGAAGGGATTTATATGGAATGGGCAACGCAAAACTTCCAATAGGCCACCATCGGGCAGCAATGTCTCCTGAGGGGGGGGGCCGAGAGACTCAATGGGACATGAACGATGGTAACGGCCGGGACGAGGACACGAATACAGAGTAGGAACAAACAAACAATCTGGACTGCAGAGGTGTAGAAGCTAAAGGACGTTCCCAAAAAGCCACAAAAAAACTTTTTTTCTCTGAACTCCATGTTCAGAACTCCTAGCGATCCCTCAGCAGCTGCATCTACCCAAGAACCCCCGTGGATCACCTCCTCCAGGGTCACTTTGTACTGTCCACGCTAACCAGTGAAGGAAAGAAAGACATTCAAGCCCTGAAGAGGCAGTTTGAAGCAGCCGGCAATGACAAACGGAGGTATTTACATCCGGGCATACATTGTACGAGATGAGCGTATTTTTTGACAGTATTTGGCCGAACAACCGTCGGGCCGGATTCGTGGCTCGTCGGGCGTCGTTTCTTGTGCGGTGGACTTGGGGACACGAGGACGGGTCAGCAGCTCCCAGATGAACATTGGACGATCGCACACAGCTGAAGCAGAGCCACAACTCCATCGGCTGACGTCAGCACATTTTTTCCTCACTGCGCCTTGGCGAAGTGGTCACTGAGCGTATGAGCGTATGAGTTGCCGTAGCAGCAGAAGGCCTCATGTGGATAATGTATAACAAGTACATGACTGACTTTGCTCAGAGATTGATGTTGTTCCACAGACCTGATTGGATGACCAGGCAGTCATATTTGATCCTTGTTTGTGTGATGTCAGGACTCCTTTCCACTGAAAGTCAGAGGAATCCATCTGGTCAACGAGCCAATGTTGTTCCGGCCGGTCTTTGCCATGATTCGTCCATTCTTGTCGGATAAGATCAGTAGGAGGGTGAGCAGCCTGTTTGTCAGTCACACTACGTATGACACACAAATATACCTTCTCTGTTCTTAGTTCTTAGGGGATGTTTACATAAAACAGTAACCTTATTTTCCTCATTTCGGCCTGTCTTTCACATGACAACATTATAGTTTTGGGAGCCCAGAAAAACAAGAACTTTAAAGATGGGTACCAGAGTGTAATCTGTTGGCACTGCATTTATTTCACAGCATATTCAATTGTTTTCTTTATTTGTTAGGTGAAACATTTCCATTTCAACAAAACTCATGTCGAGACTCCCCTTCAAACTTCCTCCTCCTCTGTTCTCCGTAGATCCATATGCATGGTGCTGATTTCAAAGACACCTTGAGCGACTTCTTCTCACCACCTGTGCTACCTCCAGAATATGGAGGGGAGGGGCCTGGCATAGAAGAGGCGTGTCAGGACTGGACCAATCAGCTGCTTCAATCAGAGACTCTCCTGCAGCAGATTGCCAGCCACCCGACGGGTGACATCGCCGTCACACCTGAGGATTTGTCTCTCTCAGAGGAAGTGCAAACTGATGATATCTGAGTTCCTGGTTTTGACTCTAGATCAAAACAATCGAACTCGTTGTCAGGCCTTTTTCTGAATCCTGGTTCATAATGTGAAAGTTGTTGTCTGTATAAAGAAAGCTGTCTATACTCTGTAAGGTGTTTCAGCACTGGACCATCTATTTACGTTTTGACCCTGTTTAGACTCGGTTTTAAAAGGCCTTTTTGAGCGAAGGGATCAGAAGCAGACAGCGAGACACGTCGGCGTTACCCCTGTGTCTACCACGCGTCTCCACATGTGCCCAGCCGACCACTTGTGTTCAGATTTCATTGGTGCCTACGTCACTTCCTACAAGGTCAAAGGGCGTCGGTCGTTGGTAGTCATCAGTCAACTCATTCAAGCGCCAGATTTGTTTAGCTAGCTAGCATGCTAGCTTGAAGATGTTTCAAGAGCTAATATACATGTAAGGACTATTAGAACTGTTGAGCCTGACGGTACAAACTGGCGTGCAAATTGCTAAGGAGCGCAGGAGGAGGCAAAAATCGAAGCACGTTAGAAAAGCAATGGCTTTCGCCGGTGTGTTGCCAGCCTAAAACCAACTCTTAACAGGGTCTAAGGTCACAGATTTTCTTTCCTCATTGTTTTGCAAATTTAAATGTCACTATTGGTCAGGTTTTTCACATTTTATTACCACAATTATTTGCATTTTTTCCAAGAGCAGCATGAAAAAGACGATGCGAGTCTCATGTCTGAGTGTTAATTCCTGAGCTTGACTCAGGACAGTTATTCCAGTTTACTGTCACGTCCACTGCTCCCCCTTCCAGATAGGTAGGAGTTCCTCCTTCCTCTATCTCCAATAGCAGGAATGGGATCCGGTGTGCAGGAGCTCATAAAAAACTGTGTCTCATTCCAATCCGGACTCTTACTTATATGGGCTTCCAACTGGATCCAGATCATAAACCTTGACACCATTTCTGTGGGACTCCTGCAGTTCATTCCCGCACAAAAGACTCGCCTACGCTTACGATCCTCCTGCTTTTGTGGCGACCACTGGACTACAGGATCTTTGGAACGTGGCAACCGCCTGGAAGGGCACCGCACAACTTTGGACTTGGATGAGAAGTATCCCCTCTTGTTTTTTGTGTGAAATATTTTTCATAATTGAACTCTAGATGATTTCATGACATTATTTTTTAATGAATCTTGATTGAAATGTTTAATATAAAGTCAGAGAGATTTTTAATTTACCCAGGGATATTTTTACTTTACTGAGCCAGCCTTGAAATCGTTGTTGTTTACAAACTCTGAAACCACTAGAATATCCTACTCCGGATTTTTACATTTCTGTTGTATGGACTTTGTACCTGTTCAGAAAACAAACAAACAAGTAAAGGTTTTTCTAATCCAGCTCAGTTTCAGTGTCTGTGTCCAGCACTTTTGGTTTCTCGTTCTATTTATCAGCCTTACACTTATCCTAGCTTAATGAAAGTCTCGAGTAGCAAAATAATTAAGTAGTTCAATGGAACAATAGGATTCAATTAATACTAAATCCACCCCGGGGCACTAATTTTCGAAAAAGGTAAATTGTGATTTACTACATATATTTCATTCCCACAGTCTGCATCCAACAAAGTCTATTAACCTCATTATGCTAATTTTCTCTTTGGAGTTTTTTTTCCAGCAATGTTCATATAAATTCTCCTCCGATAGTTCTACCCCAAGGTCTTCTGGAATGTGATCTCTCTCTCTGCTGGGTGAGACGTCAGACTGTGAGTTTGACATGTTGGGTGTAAAGATCTTTGAGGCGCCGGAGCCGTGCTGCTCGCCTCGCCATCCGTTTTATAATCTGTCCTGTCATTGTTTGTCAATTTGAAACCTTGTCTTCACGTGATGAATGTTTTTATATATCTATAAAATGGTAGAAACAAAAGAATTGACCCTGATATGTGTGACAGCCACTAATAATTACTGCTTTAGATGGTTGCTGCTGGTGTAAAGACGTTCAGATCCAGATTCGTGGTCTGGCGGTGGCTTTGAATCGAGGGCGTACGTAGTGGCGTGCATATTCAGGCGTGTGGCTGCAATCTGTGAGGAAGCCTGTTGCATCCGGATTGTGTTATTTGTGGTGTTTGTGGGAGTAAATGTGACTGGTTAGAGTCTTGTTTCTTTGAAAATGTCATTAATTATGTCCTCGAAAAGTCGGGGCTTTTATAGAATCATCATCTCGCCGCCGCTGGTCCTTCCTGTTAACGTGATCTTTCAAAAAGTAACTCCTTAATCATTTTCAAATTTTATACCCCCACAGACATTAGCGCGAGGAGGATCTGAATTGGTTTTAAATAAGGTTGGTTGTATTTTTTTTTATCACACTGGGTGGAACTTTATCTCCTAAAGTTTTTGAGCCTTAATTTGTCAACCGTTGGCCCGATTTAGTCCCAATCAGATGCACCTGAATCCGACTCGAGGAGATCTATCATTCATATATCATAGGAGATTTCTCTTTTATGTATCATGTTTTACTCTAATAGTTCACATTTTACATACTTCACTCACTAAGGGGAACTTTTTTCACTTTTTTTTCACTGGGATTAGGGACTTTTCTGGGATGTAAGCCTTTTTGTTGTGGATGAAAGCGTAGAAAAGGCAGAGTCTATTTGTGATGCAGCCTCCTGTCATGGTGTCATTGACACCATGACAGGAAGTGAAAAACAGACACAGCCCTACTTCAGGAGACACAGGATGTCCCCTCTACTTGAAAGATAGACCTTTGCCTCTGTCACAGGTGAATGTGAATAAACTGATATGAAAATATTTTCATTTCAACTTGACCGAACGTGAAATCTTATTAAATTCTGTCCAACTGCTTTTAGGAGCTAGACTCTGTTCCCTGTAAAGAACGGACCTAGAAAGGAAACACAGTTTGTTGTGACAGCAAAATACCGAATCCTTAGATGTAAACAGAAACTTTGAACTCTGGTTCTGCACGGCTGCCGCTGACCTGAACCTCACAGCAAATAATCATTACCGCATTTCCAGGACAAACGCCAGACTTAGTCTTCAGTTCAGGGAAAGTTACCGACAGAAAAACCTTTTGTATATAAAGGAAATCCTATTTGGAAAAAAAAAAAACCCACAAGGCTTTGCATGAGGGAGCAGAAGACAATCATGTCCAGTTCTCTTATATACCCAGATGTTTCAGATGTTTTAACATCAGGCAGCTTCACCCATGTGACTCAACCATCGATGATCCGTCGCTGAAGGTTTGCAGGGTTTGGTAGGCCGTCATAAACTGCCTGGATCAGGATCCGACTCTGTCTTAGTCTGACCACAGGATTCAGTCGCAGGTAAGCATTTATTGATCGTCAGACTTCAACTTTGTCCCAGATCTCTTCATCCACTCCTGCTCTGACTTCATCCTGGATGAGATGGCTTCTCTTTTCCCCCAGGGGCTCTGTGGATTTGTTTCTTGGGGATACATGATGTATAAGATACATGTGCAGTCGTTCAATTTCACGGATGCACACTTGGTGTGTAGTAAGTGGATGAATGAGTGGTGGAGTTCAGTGTTTCAGACAGACATGATTTGTTGAACAAAGGACCTGAGGAAGCTCTCTCTCTCTCTCTGACCCTTATCTCTCTTATCTCTTACACTGACCTCGTTAACTCTTACAGCAGCAGCAGTCTGCTACTGAAATAGCTGGTCAAAGTTCCCCCAGTGTCATGTAGGGGGTGAGCGGTGATGTCAGCTTTAACATCCTCCTCAGACCTTCCTCCTCCACAGAATCCAGAGGACAGTCCGGGACAGAGCTGGACCTCTTGACCGGCCTGTTGAGTCGATTCCTGTCGCTCTCCGTGCTTCATCCACCCCAGCATACAAAGGTTTTAAAATCAACACTCCAAGAGACCTCAGACCTCAGTCTCCTCCTGTGGAGGCGACCAAGGCACTTATACATGACATCTGTGTTATCCGAACAGTCCTGGTATTATCGACCCAAATAGTCGGGGATATTATGGTTTTGTCATCGCCGCCACGGGTCCTTGGTGTTAACGCAATAACTCAAAAGCTGTTGCATGGATCATTTTCAAATCTTATATCCACATAGACCTGTAGTATGAGGAAGAACTGCACTTATTTGAGAATGTTTGGTTTTATATTTCCAACAGAAGGCGGAGCTTTATCTTCAAAATTCTCAACCGTTGGGCCAATTTAGTCCAAATTTGGTGCATATGAATAGACTTCATACTCTACTCTGAAAGTTCATATTTTGGTCAATAGGGGGAGATTCTTTATACCAATAACTCTGTTTTTCAGTCATAACGTCCAAATTGCGTGTCTGATTTTTTCCATCTTTGGTTCAAATGGATCTACTAAAGGAGATCTTTCTAGTATATATTCGTATATACTTACTTAAGAATAACGGTGCTTTTCAGCCATAACTTCACATTTAATTTTAGGAGTTCCAATCAGGTGGATTGTTTGTACACCGAGGGGACTGGGGACCTTTCGGGGAACATTGCTGTGAGGGACGACATCATAGGTCTAATTGTTGAGGTGAGCACCCAGGTGTTTTCAGGAATCCACCTGGTCGATGTCCGAAGGTACTTGACCCGGTACCAGTCGGCAAAGTCCTGGATGGTATCCCTGTCCAGATCTCCAGATCGTTCCCCTCTGACAAACATTCAACCAGGGCTTCATGAGAGGGCAGTGTCCTTTCTAGTGTCTGAAGTGTTTGATGTAAAGAGAAAAAGGGAGAGTACTGTTCCGTGGTTCTCCAGGTGTGAGAGGGATCGGTGCAGCAGGTATCTGACGCCGTCGTCCACTCCAGTGCCTGGCTAATAGGCGAACTGAAGTGGACACTGCTGGGAGCTCACGGGTCGAAGGTGCTTGAGAAGAACTGTCTCCATGGTGTTCATCAGGTCGGAGGTTAAGACCACATATTTGAAGTGATTGGGCACCCTGGGATCTATGCAGTCTTTGGTCCAGGTACCACAAGGTATTTCTGAAATTTTGCTAGGACCAGAACCTCGACTTCAACGCCTGTGGTCAGCACATTTTTTCTCTTGCTTGTTAGAAGTGGCTACTAAGCCTCTGAGTTGCCATGGTGACACGTTGTGTCATGTGGAGAAACGAATAACAAGTAGTCAGAAAGTACAAAGTTCAGTTTATTGCCAATAGGGAAGAAAAAGAGCGGTCCCTAGCTGTCAAAGCTGTGCTAGCTATCCAGTGAACACGCGATACAATCAACGTAACTAGCTTACCTCCAATTCTCACTGCTAAATGGACCAGCCATGATCTCCACATCGACCTAACAACCTATGGGTCCAGATACACCAGCGCCTGTTTTAAAGGAGGTTTCCACACACAGGATGTGAAAAAATGATAGCACTCAAACAAACATCTTCCTGCCTCGGAACCTTCAAACAAATCTTCATGACAAATGTCAATAGCCACAACGGGCGTCACGGGTCAGCGGGCCGTAAACAGCGTGAGCACTCAAGCCATGTGTGACGATCAGACCATGCAGTGTGCACACACCAATCAGGAACTCCTGCAGACGATTTATCCGTACGGAGTCGACAAAGAAATTCATCATTCATCAAGTCATTTTATCCATCATTGTTTCGCTGTCACTGTGTGTTGTTTTATGATCCGTTGTCCTACATGCACACTTCTGTGGTCGTAAAGAGTGGAGGCGGGAGAATATATATAAATTATATCACAGGTAAAAGTAGTGTTTGATTTTTTTTTCCTTGCGAAAACATACATTTTTATTGTTTATAAGATACGTTTGTGTAAATGTTAAAGCAGAAGTCTTCTGTAAAAGATTTAGATTTTCTCACTATGTGATGAAAGCGGATGTGATGAAATCTACAGGTTAATCAACAGTTCCTTGTGTCTTTCTGCACTCTCTCTCTTACAGACGTCCAGCGCTCACACTCACTGAGTTTCTCACGTTTGTTTCGAAAACATTTAAGTAACATTCAAGTAGAGTTCACGCAGACAGACCCAACGTCAAAACCTACACAGTAAGAAAACAGTTTCATGTTTCTTACCACCCAATACCTTGACACTGGGAACCTTCATCATGAATTAATCATCCGTTATTTTCAGAGTTTCAGAGTTGTTTACTGACCCCCTCCAAATTTATATTTTAATCTCCCATATCTGGGTTAGAATAAACAGACAGACTAGGCTAACACTGTTTTCCCCAAGCAGCATGGTAATTTCCCCGAAAGGATCCCAATCCCCTGCATTGTGCATGCAATCCCCCTGATTGAACTCATATTAAATGGGAAGTTAAGTCAGAGAAACTGTGTTTTTTAAAATGAGTGAGTAAAATAGGATAGAATCAGGATATATCTCCTCGAGGTGATTAATATCTACCAAATGTGGACTAAATGGGACCAAAGGTCTCGGCGGGTGTAAATGTTCCAAGAAATAATTAATTCCATAATAATAATTCCGTGAAATAGTGTTTGAGTAGTCGCATTCACACAAAGGATCTGCGATGGTCTGTACTTAGATTTGCTTTTCCAGTCTGCTCGACCGCTCAAAGCGAGTCAGCGTTCACACACACAAACATTCATACACAGTTCAAGGAAACTCCTGCATTTTGAATGCAGAGGCCTGGGATTTATGTAACCGCTCTACCGACTGAGCCGCCGTCGCCCCCCCCGTCAATGGCAGATGGTTATGTGATGAAGATTCCATAATATCCCTAACTCTTCAGGGCATATAATAAATACCAAACTTAGCTTGTTGTCCCCTTAAAACCCAGTGATTCTGACAATCAGGCAACTATTCTATCCTATACCTCGGATATATATATAAAAAAAACTAGATGTCACAAAACTTCTGTGAACTTAATGATCCCACATCATAAATAATAATAATAATAATAATACATTGAATTTATAATGCACTTTTCCTGCTAGATTCATATCTAGCACTTTGAGTTTTGATCCCAATGTAAAGTGCATTATAAATTAAATGTATTATTATTATTATTATTATTATTATTCAGTCACATCTGGCTGGCATCAAACGTGGAAGTCTTCTGAATGATTTCCTTGACTTAACGTCTCGTATGAAGACAAATCTTGGATGATTTGAGGAAAAGTTATTAACTCGACGGGTGTCAGAGGAAGTTCCTTTAACATATGACTTTATTACAAACAGATCCTTTCAGACAGAGAAGGTCCTGGAGTCTGAGAACTTGTCATTCAGGTATACAGCTGCACAGATTCGTTCTCACGATGTCAGCACATTCGACCCGGTCAGGCCATCTTGCAACCTGGTCCCTGTCAGTCTGCTTTTCCTAAAAATAAAGCTGCATGACTTTCTCTTCATGGACGAATTCTCCCCTACGACACTGCATGACATCAGATCTTGTGTTGGGCTCCCCCACATGGTGCTCAGGTAGAAAACTCTGTACCAGCAGCTTCAGTCCCCTCTTTTAAATGCAGTCTAGCTGGGAAAACTCTATGTTGTTGTTTATTTCAAAGCATTAATGCAGCTCTTTGTCAAGCAGTTTGTACCTCTGTCATGGAATGTGTTGTGTAAATAAAGTTGTTATCTGCTGGATGGCACACAGAGGCGACTTACTGCTGGTGCTGAGTGAACGTCTCGTGGGCTTCATCAGCAGAGGGCGTAAGAGAGCTGTCAGAGAAGGATTGGGACTCAACTGCTGCACAGACACCTGGGCTTCTAATCTAATCTCTAATCTTGCTCAAGGACACTTCGGCATGTAGACTAATAATGCTGTTACTTTTTACGGTTATGACTTGCTTTTAAGATTATGGTATTTCCCCAAAGGCTTTTGTTTTCTCTGTTGTATGTTTTTCCACATATTCTGCCCACAAAATAGTTTATTTAATTTTTTTTTGATCAAATCCACTTAAACACTAATTTTACCATCTCTTACTGCACTTTACGATTTTAAGCAGTCCTTTTTTTAGTGACAGATTTTACAATGTTGGATTTACAGTATATTTTACAGTAAAACAACTTCAAGCCTTCAGCAGTGGCTTACCTCAATGTCTACAAAAACCAAATGTTATGCAGATGCCTTTGTACCATAAACAGGTTTAAGAGTAGGTCTGCTTTGGGGTTTATTTTCACGGTATTTTACCATAATGTCTTGCACATGTTCACTGTAAAAAAAAAATAAAAATCAGGCGACTACAGCTGCTGGTATTTTAGATTACATTATATAAACTAACATCACAGCGCAGGTATATACAATTCTAGTGTTCAGGGAGAGATCCAATCGTTCCCTTTGGACTGAAGGATATAAGTCTCTGGTTTAAAGTAATGCCCCGCTTAAAGGCGAGGAGTGTGGAGCAGAGAATAAAACAAGGTGCTGAGCACATGAGGAGAATGAGAGAGAGGAGAAAGTTGTGAGGTAGGTTTTGGATCTTGGCAGAAGTTTGGGCTCTGAGTGCTTTTTTTTCCTTATCTTTATAACTCACTCTTCACACATATTCTTAAATTTCTGTTCACTGCACTGTACGGTATGGCTTCCTGCAATGTCTTTCCATGTTAAATCACTTCATGTCATGTGCCTGTCTTATTCAAACCGAAAAGGAGATGGCAGTAGGAGGGTCGGGGGTTGGATTCCCAGACTGCCCCTCAAGTCTTCATGTGGTAGTTTCTTTGAGCAAGACACTGAAAACCCTTTATTCCTTCCTGCTTGTCTCAAAGGGCGACCCACTGCTCCTCAGGGATAGAGATCAATTTCTGTATGTTCAATTAGAAAGACTATCCTGTTGTACACTAGGGCCTCAGTTATTACTCATTCCACTCCATTATCCTCGTTTTTCTCACAGGCTCAGTCTCATCAGAGTCATCAGCCACCAACACCAGTATCCAGATTCCAAAGAGGGGATGTTCCATGATGCTGCTCAGCATCGTGGAAAAGATTTTGATCAAAATCTCCCTGAAGAGTCAGGGCACCAAAAACTTTTGAAAAGCTAACTAGAAAAATGACTCCGAAAGCAAGGACCCCCTGCTCAGTCTACTTATTGTCTCCCTCGCTCATTCTCTTAATGTGTTCAGCACATCCTTTTATTCTCAGCTCCACACTCCTAGACTCTGAGCGGGGTATTTTGTCACAGAGCCCGAAAGATGCTAATTATTACATGAACAACTTATAGAGTTAATGATTCTATATGGATCATATATATTTTTTTAAATGATCCGCATGGAATCATGGAGAGGTTTGCTCTTTATGACGCGTGTTATGTCATTTCCTGTCCCCCTCCCAGTCCCCAGACCCCGTTATTACCTCATGACGTGACTTCATAATAACATTTTTATTAACCACTGAGAGATAAGGCACTTTTTGAGTTTTTTTCTATCACCGTAATGGGAACTTTTGTGCCCAAGCAGAGGTTTGCGGTCTCTGACTGCTCTTCAGTTTTTACAGTGGATCCTCTCTATGAAGTATGATAAGTACAGTAGATCGCAGTAGATCGCATCGGTGAAAAGGGAGTTTACCTGTGCTTATCACCTCGGTACATAGTTTAGCAAGATATCAGCAGTGGGGTAAAAGCTGTATCCTTGAGTCAGCTGGTCCTGCAAAGGAGAGTCCTAGAGCACCTCAGAAGGGGAGGAGGGTCAACAGAACAGCAGCGGTTATACACGGATCGTTTAAATGCACTGATATGAAGATTCTTGTGTCATTTAGCGAGCCAGGGCTCAGCAAGCATAAGAGACACGACGTCAAACACAGCAGCGCCAACATCTTCTCTGACATCCCTGAATAACTGGAATACAGTATTCATGCCTGTGTTTCTGTTGAAGTACAAACAGCTGAAGATGACAATGTTTCGTATCTTCCCCTGTAAAACTACAAACAAGAAGATTATACGTTGTTTTTTTGTCCAAATTGTGATGAATGGCGGATCATTTTTATTATAAGTATGGAAGCTCGCAGTCAGAGAAGATTCGACTCATGAAGCTGGAGGTTATCTGGAAGGGTCCACAAAGACCACCCGGCAGATTCACCTCAGCAGGCTAGGATTAGGATGTAGGAAAATTCACTCGCAGGAACACTCTGCGCACTTCCTCCAAAAGGACAGGCCGCAAATGGCCTTGGCTCAGGTTAGGTCGCTCCTCATCGCCTCCTGGGGCCGTGAACTGAGTACTCAATGCCCCCTTTCTGCTTCCAGGGTGAGACAATAACCATACCGACCGCTGCACGCCATGAGTGGACTGCAGTGACATTTGGGTCTTCATGATTTCATGTTGAGGACCACACACTGCCACCTCAGCTTGAAAACATGTCGGTTGATTTTTTTTTCCTTCTTTGAGTGAGCTGTTGACTGCTACTAACTGCATTTATGACTGTAAAGATGGTGTTCAAACACTTCAAACAATGATGTCTGTGTTTATATACACACAAACATTACACTCTGTCATCATCAGCTATAAACACAAACATGACACTCTGTCATCATCAGCTATAAAAACAAACATGACACACTGTCATCAGCAGCTATAAACACAAACATGACACACTGTCATCAGCAGCTATAAACACAAACATGACACACTGTCATCAACAGTGACGCTGATGAGTTAGCTGTTGTCTGGAGTCCTTGAACGGGTGTTGGAAACTGCCCCAACTGGGGACTCCATTCTCCTTCTGGGAGACTCCGAAACCTGGAGTGGCTTGATTGGGAGAAACGGCGTGCCTGATCTGAACCCTAGCGGTGTTCAGTTATTGGACTTCTGTGCTAGTCACAGTTTATCCATAACGAACACTATGTTCAATCACAAGGGTGTCCACCAGTGTACTCAGCACCAGGACACCCTAGGTCGCAGATCGATGATCGACTTTGTAGTTGTATCAGCTGATCTGCGGCCGCATGTTTTGGACACTAGGGTGAAGAGAGGAGCTGATCTGTCAACTGATCACAGCCTGGTGGTGAGTTAGATCAGAGGGCGGGGAAGGAAGCTGGACAAATCTGGTAAGCCCAAAAAAATAGTGGGGGTCTGGTGGGAACGTCTGGCCAAGGACCGTGTCAGGATGGTCTTCAACTCACACCTCCGGAAAGAGCTTCAACCGGGTTCCGGGGCTGGCGGGGGACATGGAAACTGAGTGGTCCATGGTCTGTGCTGCCATTGCCGAGGCAGCTGCTGGGAAATACGGTTGCAAGGCTGCCGGTGATAGTCGCGGCGGTAACCAGAGGTGAGGGATGCCGTCAGGCTGAAGAAGGAGTCCTACAGAGCATGGCAGGCTTCTGGAACTCCAGAAGCAGCTGACAGCTACCGGCAGGCCAAGTGACACGTGGCTGTGGCAGTCAAGTAGGAAAAAAACCAGGTCGTGGGAGAAGTTTGGTGAGACCATGGAAGAAGACCTTCGGTCGGCCCCAAAGAAATTTTCTGGCAAACCGTCCGCCGTCTCAGGGGGGGAAGAGGTCATTCGTCCACTCTCCTCAATCCCAGCAACACGTATTCCCCGGAGGAACCAGAGCTGGATGACGAAGATGAGGTGGGAAGTGCCGAACCAATAGGAGACATTCAAGCACTAATTTTTAAGGGGGCTGTAGAAAGATAATTGGACCCGCAAATAAAATATAAAACCGCTATGGAAACATAAACTTCACTGACAGTCCAGTGACGGTGGCTGCTAACAGGACGTATATTTGCACCTTTTGGACCTGGTATCAACATCTGTCCTATATGTGATCTGATCACAAGTGATGAACTTGAGTCCATCATCAGAACTGGTGCCATCAATGTGTCTCAACCAGAGTCTCAAGTAACCGCTTCTAATTGGATCTCACGTATCCCATCTATATGCAAACCAGACTTCACTCAGAGAAACACCTTCTAGTAGTTTCCTGTGAAGTTCTCCTCAGGAGAGCCGGCGCTCAGAGCCTCACGGTTTTATTTTGTACAGCCAATGATTAGAGGGTTTGGGGTTGAAATGATGTCAACCAATTGTCAAACTTTAAATTGGTTAGAAGCTCGGCTTATTGTACCTGGGTCATATTAAAATGCAAATCAGAACATGTTCTATATCTGCATATTTTGTTTTATGTGACATCATCACAAAAGACACTTTCTGCAAAGCTGCATTCTGAGACATTCTGAATCACTTAACATCTTTTTCATCTGAAATAAATGCTAAATAAATCAAAGAAAAGAAAAAGTACCAAAAATATTGGTTTGGTAAGTTGTCTTAGAAAATGGCAAACTATGAGAAGTTTAAAGTCATGTGCTTTGCTTCATTGCGGCTTTTTCTATAAACTTGTTCTTCTATTAGGAAATTAACTCTCTTATAAATGTACTGTGAAAGCCTCATCAAGATAAAAACATAAAGCTGGACTTTGGTTAGATGGTTGCCTGCAGAACGTTTGTCTGCAACAATAAATGCTGACACAACAGCCTATTGAGGCTCCACTGCCAAACAGGCGGGGGGAGGCCATTCAACTCTAATTAAAGGTTTCCCCCTCTTTGCATATTGGACCATTTAATTGCCTTTGGACAAAAACTGGTTCAGCAGCCCGGATCTTTTTACCCAGCTACACTTTGTCATGACCCAACATCCTCATTTTCACTTGGGAAAAGTTTCACGGTGCCTTTCACCCTGGAGACTCAGCACCCAACCCCTGCACACACGAGGAGATGGTGCTGCTCAGCTAAAGGGCCACAGTGCAACATATGACTGACAACAACAGCCATGTGTGTGTGTGTGTGTGTCTGTTTGTGTGTGTGCGTGCGTGCATGTGTGTATGTGTCTGTTTGTGTGTGTCTGCGCAAAGTGTGTGTTTGTGTGAATGTGTGTTTGTGTATGTGTGTGTGTGCTTGTGTATGTGCGTGCGTATGTTCACATGTGTGTTTGTGCGTGCATGTGTGTATGTATCTGTTTGTGTGTGTGTGCGCAAAATGTGTGTTTGTGTACGTGTGTATGTGTGCGCGTGTGTGTGTGGTTTCCATGCAAGGCTGACTTTAGAAAAAAGGTTTACAGACGCAAAAGTTCTGGATCAAATGCCCAACAATGATTTACATTGGTTAAATGAATATTTAAAAATACAATATTGACTTGTAACATGATGTGGGAAGTAAATTATTTATTGTTTGTTTTAGTATCTACAATGATCATCCACCCAGTTTTTCATGGTGATTTAAGAACATCAAAGAATAAATACATGCTGCCAATAAATCACCTCTCCTCAATGCATATTGAATAATGTTTTTACAGATTGAGTGCATACACACATAGACACACATACACAAACACACACACCATGAACACTCACTGGCTCTCATGTGATTAGATCCCTGCTCCTCAGATCAGCAGCATGTATTGATTAGGTTTATTCCAAGCTCTCCGCTATCACTCGGCCGTAGGGCCACTATGTAAGGGCAACGGTCATCACAACACACCCTCCCGTGTGAACTCGCCATGGGCCATCTGGTCTGCAGTCAGTCCAAATGTGAGAACAAACGGTATTTATCAACCAGGAGTTTCACGTAGATGGTTGGAAATGGAGTAGATATATATATATAGATATCTATATATATATATATAGATATATATATATATCCTTCCCCGGACTAAGCTCAGCACAAAGGGTGATCGGGCCTTCTGTTCTGCTGCCCCTCGTCTGTGGAATACCCTCCCTGACCATCTGAGGGCTCCACAGATGACTGACACAATTAGAAAAGGACTTAAAACTTTCCTTTTAAGCAGAACCTATAACTTTAATTAACATTGCTGCTTTTTGGTCATGTTTTTATATAGTTATTATTTTATTTTTAATTGATGCTTTTATCTGCTCTTACTTTGTAGCACTTTGAGATTTGATCCAAATGTAAAATGCAGTATAAATTAAATGTATTATTATTATTATTATTATTATATAAAAACAGTTAGATCTCCTCGAGTTGATCTAGACTCACCAAATTTTGGGCTGAATCGGATCAACAGCTAGGAAGTTATGGCCAAAAGGAAGCATTTCCCGCAAAAATAAATATCTCCCCCTAGTGAGTAAAATATGAACTATTGGAGTAAAATTCAAGATAGATCTCCTCGAGCTGATTCGTTTTTACCAACTTTGGACTAAATCCGACAGACGGTTGAGAAATTAAGGCTCATTGAAGATATATTTAACCGAGCTTTGCCAAAATCACTTCAGTTATTCCTCTGAAAATTATACATGAAACCGTTTTTGAGTCATCGTCTTAACACGGCCAAACTGTTGCGGATGAGGCGGCAGCGCCGACGATTCCGTAAAATCCAAGACTTATCCGTGATAAAATAAGTTGGGACATTCTGTAAAATATCAGTAACAAAAATACAAGGATTCACAAATCCATTTAAACTAAATTTAACTGAATATAGTACAAAGAGGCATCTTCTAGATGTCATCATCTTAACAGGGAGATTCGTCCCGTCCCGTCTGGATGACATCATACGGCGTTCGAAAACCAGTATGTAGCGTTCAGTGATAGTGTAGCGTTGCCTTATGTTGAACTTTGTAAGACCCACCTACCATACCCCTTCATGATACAATCCCCCATTACCCATGATCCTCTTTACCTGCTTTTGAGCAACCATAATATTGCCAGCACTTTGATACTCTTGAGGTTTTTGAGACCTAATACTGCCATAAAATTCTGAAATACATATATATCTGCAAAAAATCTAATATTTAAAGGAGGATTTAAAATATTTGTACCGTTTCAATTAAATTGAATGCCATGAAGGATGAAGAAATTCGGTTTTACTACTTTAACATAGATCTTCCTACACTTCCGACATC
Organism: Lophius piscatorius; assembly: GCA_009660295.1. Taxonomy (NCBI): domain Eukaryota; kingdom Metazoa; phylum Chordata; class Actinopteri; order Lophiiformes; family Lophiidae; genus Lophius; species Lophius piscatorius. The sequence goes on along the minus strand of VRLP01001555.1, from coordinate 97,772 downwards.
AACGAGGCAAGGCAACTTTATCTATATAGCACATTTCAGCAACAGGGCAATTCAAAGAGCTTTACACAAACAATCAAGAGTGCAAAAGAACATTAAAGACAGTTTTAAGGACATTAACAAAGATTAAATAATAAAAAATAAGCTTAAAAAACTTGAAATAATGATAAACAAACACACATACAGACAAACGGAGAAAATAGTGTGAGTGAAAACATAACCTTGATCCTTGTTGGAGGCAAATATGACTGAATATTCCCGTGCATGAACCTTTGAATATTCTACAACCATTGTTACGGTTATCAGTAACACCTTTGAATATATGATGATTCAAAAATTGGGTTATGAAAGAGGAAAAAATTACATAAATTTGAAAGTATGATTATTTTGAATGTCAATCTTTCTATATGTAATAGTAGATGAAGTATTCAGATCATTCACTTCAGTAAAAGCAAACACCACACTGTGAATAAATTCCACCACAAGTTCCGCTCAGCACGCTAAAGCTTAGAGCTCTGAGTCTGCCAGCTAAGCTATGTCAAACTGTCTCAGAACCATCAACACAATGAACTCAATACATCAAGCAAACTACTCATTGTGGAGTAAAATGTTCCCCTTCTAGGTTTACACTACTATAGGATATTTTTGGATCATATAACTACTGCATTAATGTATAAGTCTATGTTGCATTTTACTGCTCTAGGTGTTTAAAGTTGAGGTAAATTAACTGCTTCATGCTGTTGAATCTATAATATCACCATAGTCTGCTTATAACATCTCCCACCCAAGAATCTTCAAAGATAAAAATGTTGTGTCATGTCCTCCCTTCCTATCATGTCTATAAGAGCGTGCATACCCTAAGAAAGACGGACTGGTCCCGTTTGGACGAACCGGGATCGGCTAAAATATTTAAAAATTATGTTTGGGGCCTGGTCCCACAAGGAAAAGTCCAGGAGCAGAATGGGGCGCGATCATGCTCACTTATTTGTACAGAACAGAGACGCTGAAGTGGAAGGCGCAAGAGATGACTGTCTACAGAGTATTCGAAGGACAACGAGAGAGATTGTCGGAATTGTCTTTAGATTTAGAGCCCGGGACTCAAAAGATGAAAAAAAACCTGTTTTTCATTAACAAAAGTTCCCCCTAGTGAGATAAACATTAGCGTTTAGAGTAATTTATGACTTATATAAGATAGATCTCATTGAGCCAGGTCAAATACATCAAATTTGGACTAGGTCAGACCAGTGGTTCGGAAGTTATGTCCGAAACACGTTGTTTTTTTGTGGAAAAAAAAAGAAAAAAAGAAGCTCCCCCAGTATATAGAGTATAATATGAAATATTAGAGTATAATATACGGTTACGAAAATATTGCTATTGCTATATTGCTAATACTTTTGGAGATAAAGCTCTCCCTACTGTTGGACATATACAACGACCTTTAGTTCTTTCCTTTAAAAACAATTTTTTGGGTTCTGCAGCAGACTCAACGGCGATGATTAATCCATAATATCTCCAACTTTTCTGAGATAGCGGTAATAAAGCTGGTGGAATGGCTCGTTGCCACAGTGGGTAACGCTACAGCAAGAATGTACCTTGTTCAAATCTCTGGGTTCTCCTCACCTGTCAAATAACCTGCAACATACGTGATTGGTGAGTCTAAATTGCCCGTAGGAGTGAATGTGAGCGTTTATAGTTCTCTGTCTCTATGTATCAGCTCTCGCCTGATGTCAGCTGAGATAGGTTCCAGCCCCCACCTTGAAGAGGTAATGAGCTGTTTGTAATAGTTACGTCACAAGGAGGCGAGGCGCTCTCTTGAAATAGTGTCCGATATTGATGCCTTTGTTCCTTTAATATTTTATATTTGTGATGTCACTTGTTGTGGTTGTGACGGTTAAAAATAGCCTGTGTTTTGCATTTTGTGCATGTGCAAAAAATGACAGCTCGGATGATTATGTCGTTGTTATTTTAGACCATATGAAGAAAGACAGAAGAGGGGATGGGGGGCTGAGTGGGCTGAACAGAGATGCTGAAGTAAAAGGCACAATAGACGAACAGTTCCAGAGTATTTGAGAGATACTGAGAGAGTTTGTTGGAGTTTTTCAGAATATTTAGAGGCCGGCAAGGAAATATACACATTAATGGAGAAATCTGCATGACTTTTTCTTAAATAAAGTGATCTAATTGATTCACATTATCAAAACGTTCACAATAAAACCAGCAAAACAAGGGAGCTGATGATTGACCTCCGCAGGAGGTCCTCACAGAACCCACCGGTGAAAATCCAGTTTTTTACATCGAACACTTGAACTCACACAAACACCTGCATGACTGGTCTGGTCGCACAACATAGATGTCCTGTACAAGAAGGGCCAAGGTCGTCTCCACATGCTGAGGAGTGTACAGGACTCTGTTAAAGACCTTTCTTTGACACTGTGGTTGCATCAGCAGTTGTCTGCGCCGTGGTCTGCTGGGGTGGAGGAAGCATAGAGAAGGACAGGACGAGACTCAACAGGCTGGTAAGGAGGTCCAGAGCTGGACCTCCTAGGTTCTGTGGAGGAGGTGGGTGAGAGGAGAATGTTGACTAGGCTGACATCCATCCTGGACAACACCTCTCACCCCCTACATGAGACTGTGGGAGCTGTGAGTAGCTCCTTCAGCGGCCGACTGCGACACCTACAGTGTAAGACAGAGCACCACTGCTGCTCCTTTGTCCGGACTGCAGTCAGAATCTGCAACAAATCCCTGTGAAACTTTGTTGTGTCTGAACCCAGAACTCTTGTACCTCACTACACATCATGTGTGTATCTGATAATTATCAACTGACTACACACCATGTGTGTACCTCTAATTGCACTACTGCACACATGGACAACTATTGCACATCTCTAACTGGACTATTTTAATTCATACTATATATGCCATTGTAGATCAGACTTTTTCCTTTTTTCATGCTCTTTATTCCTGTATTTAAACTTACGTGTGTATTTTTTTCTTTTTTTATTCCTCAATTTTGGATTGAGTGTATACAGTATGTGTATATGTCAGTATACGTATATATACGTATATACATACATAAGGATGGATATATATATATATATATCCATCCATATATATGTATATATGTATATGTATATATATCCATCCATATGTATGTATATATGTATATATGTATATATATATATATACATATATATATATGTATATATATATATGTGTATATGTTTATATATATATATATATATATATATGTGTATATGTTTATATATATATATATATATATATATATATATATATATATATATATATATATATATATGTGTGTATATGTATCTATATGTATCATTTCACATGTATTAAACACATTTATTTTAAGGGCCATGTTTAAATTTTCTTTTAGAATTATTACTCGCAATCAAATTGATGAAGAATTATTTGGAACCTTTTTATGTTCTCTATCACCTAAGGTAAAAAATATTTGTGATGAAAAGGTCCAACTAGCTAAATAATAATAATAATACAATGATACAATTCTTATAAGCACAAATCTGCAGGTATGCATGTCTTCATTGGTAAAATAAATACACATTCCTCTAATTATATAAAAATGTTTCACTTTTTCATACCATGTTTAAAGTAAGGTAAAAAAAATGTTTATGTGTCTTTGAAGTTATATTCTGTGCTGATATATTTTACAGATTTTAAAAATGGCGTGAAAGTAAGTCCACAGCGATGCCCGGGATCTACCATCTTGCCACGTTCCAGGAGGAACGAGGGGGCGGGGCAAAAACTATCCACACGGTTGAATAAACTCAACGCCCCTCGAATACCATTGGTCAGGGGAGTCTCCAAACCCGCCCATTTCCGTGCAGCATGTCTGTCATTGGTTTAGAGAGCTGTCAGTATTAGAGTGGACGGGATTTTTGTGGTTGTGAGTTTCATGAGGCAAGAGACACACTATTGGTTTTCTCTTTTACTCCGGCCGCCTCAGCATTTCCCTCACATCCACTCTTCTTAGAGAAAAGATTTGCCATGGCTTCAAAGAAGAACGCAAAAGTTGTAAAAAGCAAAGGTGGGTCGCTGTTTGCCCTCTTTCATTCTGTCATGGTGGGTTGATGCTTTGCAGCCTTCAGCTTTCACTGTCAGGCATTTCAAAAGTAATCGGTTGTCAAACTGTTATTTAATCCAGGGCCCTAGTCCTGGTTGTCTTGCTGCATTCATCTTAAACAAATCGTTTTATCTACCTCGTGCAAATGTTATTTAAGTGTAAAAATGGTTAAATAGCATGTTTTATATGGAAGCTATGCTTGCAGCTTAAACACGCAGTATAATCCGACCTTCAGTTTAGCATGATGCGACATATCAACGACGCGAACAATGTGTTGCCTTTTTTGTTGCTTTAGCGACGACAGTTATTGATTGACCGTCTGTTTATGCTCTGGCTAGGCTGGCTCACTATGGCGACCCATTCTCCAGGGATTGCAACGCGAAAGCAGTTTGCACGCGACCGTTAGCCCAACATCAACGTTAGCTTTATATGCTAGCTAGCTGCGGTGAACCGTTGGTATATTTCAGTGATTATAGACCCCAAACCTTTCAAGCGCTGCTAGTGCGAGTGAACCCCGGGGCTAAAGGCACCCCGCCCCCGGTTAAGCAGAGACTCTTTATGTTCACGTGTCATTCTGAGAAGCCGTGGGTGGGGTTATACGTGGCTCATTGGGGTCTACGGTGAAACCAGTACCCCGTATACAAAATCCAACGTCGAGCTACGGAGAGCGTTGTATGCATGATATTGAATAACACTTTTTGTGTAATTTCTTATGTATAGTGATGACGTTGCTCTGATAGTGAAGCCGTTAAATATTCACCGGTTGTATATAGTCAACTAAATCGTCTTAGAGGTTGCAAAAGCTTTCAACTGACTTTTTTATTTTTCATTTAACGTTTAATCAGGTTGCGTACCCCCTTTCCTTTACCAACTGCAGCAAAAAGTACTCCAAAGTATAAGCAGTAGCCTAACTACACGTGTTGATGCATGCTTGTCCTATTCGTGAACGCTTTTCACTTTCCAGATGACAGGAGAGCGCCAAGTGATCACAAACAGATGCGACGCACCCTACACGAATTATACGATATTACTTTTATCTGATGGATGTATCATGATCTGCACACTCGCGTGTTACAAGACGAACCTTTTGCCACAGGGTTACGTTTGCAAACCCTTGGAACAAAATGTACGGTTCCTATGCATCCCAAACCCCGCCCCCTATAGTCCCGTTGCGTTACGTTCGTGTCTGCTGACGACTACAATGAAGCCAGCTCAGTGGATCTGAAAAAGGAAATTAGACTGACTGACTGATTTCCAGTATTGATTTTTAAAAAAAAAACTACTGTATTTACAGGGACGCATGGTTACATTGTTATGGCCTTTGCTTTGATGCAGAATATAGTGTTCTGCATTGGAGTGAGTGAGTGCGTGTTTATAGGGTTCCACCAGTGTCTGATTATTGTAATGGTCTAAACGTTATTCCTAAAATAATGTAAGTTAGATAACCGATTTAACACCTTTCTCACACTTAATCAGAGCATAAACACGTAACTTTCTGAAGGAAGTTGTGATTTCTTATCAGTTGGTTCAGATAGCAAAATTAAAGTGTAGATATTTGGGGCAGAGTGGATTAGCTAACCCACGAATAAAAGAAAAATAAAGGGATGTGCACTTCACATTTATCTTAGTAGCATCATATGACTAAATACTGAAATTGGCTTATCAAATATTGATTTTGGCTCAGTCAGTCAAGCATGAAGGGAGACTGCAAACTGTGTGTTGCTTTAGATATGCCACTCAACAGTTCAGAGGCATTCTGAGGGTGTATTGATCATGTATGAAAGAATCAAGGATGTCCAAATGCATTAGGTAATACTGATATATGCATGCACCTTACTTGAATTTTAGCTTCAGTTATCAATTGTTTACCTTTTATTTAAAATAATTTCTGCGTGTGTCTTGTGCTGTCTTTACTACTTCAAATGAGTAATTTAAATCCCTTAGGCCCCCCCTCCCCAGCAGAGGGCTGACGAATAAACAAAACTGAAAGGGTAAAGGTCTTGTCTTTTCCTCAGGATCTGTGTGATGCTGTGTTGTGTTCTTTGCATCTGCAGTTTGTCTTAGACATGGTAGGTTGAAAACATTACAGCGTAACCCTGCATGTAAGTGCAATGGTGTGTGTGTATGTGGTATTGGTGTGAAGAAACTAAAGCTGGACATACACTGTTCAGTTTCAGACATGTTGTTTGATTCCAGCTCATACTGTACCAATAAATCGGTTGCGATATAAAGCCAAAGCTCCCGATGTGTGGGCATGCACTTTACTGTCTGATCAGCAAAACCGGCTTGGGTGCTTACACTGTCTGTCAAACATAAAAAAAAATGCCATAAGCCTGAGCAGCCCATTCTAGCTATTTGCAATTGTCAATAAAGATCAGTTTGAAAGATCAGAGGCAGGAAGAAGTTTGTTTGCTAGCAACATACTCACAAGACGGAGACAAGCTGCTTTGATGTGCCATCCTATGTGCTGAAGCTTCAAGGAAAAGAGGCGCTTGCATATATAGGCGCATAGGTGGCTAGGAGGTTATGGATAATAAGGCTGGTGGAAAGAACTGGATGTAAACCAGCTAGGTTTTATAATGTAGAGAGTTAACTTGATGGACGGCACCGCTCTGAGAGCAGAGATAACTTTTCTTTTTATTCCTTTCTGTGCCGTTGCTACCAGCCACAAACTGTACTTCCTACTTAACAACTGCTTGTTGTATATTATCCACATGATGCGTCCTGTTGTCGTGGCAACCCAAGATGCTCTGTTTGCTACTTTGCACAGGCGCTGTGAGGAAAAAAATCACTGATCTCCGAATTGACTCATGGCTCTGCCTCAACTGTGCAAAAGACTGTCTCAGCTGACCCAAATTCCTGACATGTCAGAATTTCATCCCATCGTCTGCCAATCGTCTTGGAGTTGCTGATTGGTCCTCATACCCACCGTGCACTGCATGCCAAACACCTAATGAATTCCGAATTCGACTCAATGCGAAATAGTCATTTGGCACAAATCCCACTGTGTAAACCCAACTTAAAAGATATTGCTCAACGAGGAATGTGGTATTACTAAATCTCTACTGGTGGAACTGTATCCACATGGTTTTACATGCTCATATCGTCCATCCCTAGCTGGTACTGTCTAAGATTGCTTGTCAGATATCCCAGCACAAGCTGTAAATATTATAACAGTTGTAGTTATTACAACTCTGGCCTTTTAGCCGAACCATATTATTAAACTGCATTGTGGTGATAAAACCAATCAGATCGATCTTGATGTTTGGAATGACTAGGTGATATGCTGGTTTTTAACCAATATTAGAAATTTTTGACATTATGTTTGGAATTGGAAACTGAGTTCTGATAGGGGCTGATGTCTCGGCAGCCTATAACATTGGCATTGATCCTCAAGATGAAGGGGAAGAGGAAACAATAATGAAAGTGATGACGATAGAAGAGGCTGTAATAATCATTGTGAATTAAAAGTGGAGATTGAGATGCTTTGTCTTTTTACTGGAGAGGAACAGGAAACGGGGAATGAAACAACACATGTCATAAAGAGTAAACCTCTTTATGATTCCATGTGCAGCGATACTCCGACAGATTGTTGGAGTTGTAGTTAAATTTAGATGCTAGAAATAAGTCAGACATTAATGGAGAAATCTGTACAAATATCACCAAAGACAGACTGAACATTTACCCAGTTTCTGATTAAAGTTATGAATTTTTAGTTTATGATTTTGTTAGTGTTGTCATGTATTCCTTATACTAACTTGTGTTATATTTGAAAATCCCAAACCTCCAGTTGTAACAAAGCTTTGACCTTAATGAATCCAAATAATTTGCTTTAATCATATTTGTATTTCCCCTTCCTCAGACATGTTCTTACTGATGTTACGCGTCACTTCAGTAAAGTTCCACATTTATGAGTTAACTTCATCATGACGTCATGATTACAGATCTAGTATCAGTCTACCACAGGTTATAAAATATAAATCTGGGTTCTTTAGAATCAAAAACAGAAACCATTGGACTATATTTGACCCATTTTTTTGTGAGACAATGATAAAATCTAATTATCTTGGCACTGACTCAACTAAAACCGCTCTCGTAGAGACTAGTGACTTTCTGGGGATTTGTCATCACAAAAGAGGTTTGCCATTCATTTCCAGGGGCTTTTGTTTTGCCTAGATTACAGCCTCCATCATTGGAATGTACTGTACGCCATCAGGGACCCCAAAAACCTCCTCTGTCAAGAGCTGGACAAATGAGTGGAGCTAGTTGCTAAGTGGGTATCTCTCAAAGGATGTGCGATATGGACAACAAATATTTTCTTTGAGTTTGTCTAACAATATTCATTTATATTATGTATCCGAGAGAGAATTATAAATTCAATTCTAATTCTACTAGCTCACTTTTTGTACACTAGATATTAATGGTTTCCCACTTTTAATATCAATGCAATCAATATGTTGAAGGAAAATAAATTAGTCTCTAACTTCAAACTCGTGTTTCTGTCAAATATTACACAAATATGCAAAAAAAAAACGTGGCCTGTAGCATTTTCAAGTGATTAAGGTCGGTCAAACATCGCTTGAAGATTCAAGAAACAAAACTATTGTGTTATTCAGGAATTGTTTTTTATCCATCTCTTTCAACTGTTTTTGCACAAAGTCTTTTTGAATGTAGTTAGTAGGTCTGGGTATTTGCATCAAATATTTTTTATTGCCTTCAATTGCAATCATTTTGTGGTATATTGAGATACCCGTTGCATATATTATACAGATTTCAGACTCATAACTTTTAACCTGGTTACATCCTACATATGTTTCCATTATTACCTCTGAGAAGTGTTTCCTGTGAGGCGTTACATATTTGTGGTCTTAATGCTGTCCTGTATTAGGGCAGGGCGAGTCATCGTTAAAAGATCTTGATTCAGTCGATCTCATTTCTGAGGAGCAATGATAATGTAGTGTTTACATTCATAACTTAACTGCAGCAAAGTCAATGCCTGTACTTTCTCTCTCTCTCTCTCTCTCTCTCTCAACCAAATGGTGTTTAGATCATTTGGCGCTGAGGTGCAGACACTATACTCGGGCGGGCAAGAGACAGATAGCGTAGGAAAAATGTTGTGACTTTGTGGTAATACAGATTCATTAAGTCTCCAATCACATTAACTTTGTGGTGCAGTGGCTTAGAATGGGTCATGATATATGAATAGTTATGGAATAAGGGTGGCTCTTAAGACAACCAGTGTTGACACTGGTTGAAAAAAACTATTTTTGTTTGAAAAGCCCACCCGTAGGGCTGAATATGTACATTTACAAATGACTTGCTGCATACCCTGACGCTGGGAATGCATGCATAAGACTCTATCCTACCAGCCTGCACAAGGCAGTGAGTGCTTGCACTCGCAGCATGGATTTTGATTTGGTTTTCACAGCGTTATTTACCACGTCAGCTCGCACATCATTGAAATAACTATTAAGATATTATCATCACAACGCATCATATCACACAGCCCTAATCTCTCATCCACATGTTTTTCATTTTATTTTGCTGAGCTGCGTGAGCTCTTTTAAAGTAGCTTCACTGTCAAAACTCGGAATGTGAGTGGAATGTTTCCTCAAGTAGACCGTCCTGCATATCTGTGTACACGTACCAGCATGCATCTGCCTCGAAGGCCAGAGGGAAGAGTAAATAAATTTGAAGGCGGTGCAAAGTGGCCCTTACATAAGACCTATGAGGAGCTGCTCAAGCTGAACAACGTGTATAGAGGTTCACAGCACAGACTTAGCAGTGGGAGTTTTCCGTTTGTTTGGAAAAGAAGCCTGTGCTTGTGTTTTTGCGTGGATGCCTGTACATTCAGAGGTGTCTTCATAGGAGAATGGAAAATGAGCATTGTGGTATGTTTTTTTGCATAGTTTCTTGTCTCCTTTTGGCATGTCTTTTTGCACTTGTGTGGAGGTTATGGATTATCTTTTCTTTGTGTGATCTTGTGTATAATTAAGAGATGTCAACATCAGACAGTATCAGTATCTGTCGGGTACTTGTACACTTTTGAATGGAGCTCATTTGTTTAACACCATTTAAAACGAACAAACTATTTAGACCAGATCGATCTAGCTTATTGTATGTGTGCCGTTAAAGCGGTGACCTGACTGTGTGAACAGGTTTTCAGTCACAACGTCAGTGCTGTGAATTATTGAGTTATTAGAATAACACTCCTGTCAAAAAGGGATTGCTATGCAAACAGTTACATTTTTAAATCCCCCCTATACATTGTCTTATTTGTGGCTAATACTGCTTGACTTCTGCACATTTTTGATCATTTTGCAAAATTGAGTCTCACCCGTGTCGTATCGAGTATAGAATTTAGTCTTACTATGCAAATTCTAAATGCCTGTGGCTCTGTATGCAAGTCATGTTAAAACCACTGACGACTTGTTTTTTCCATAAGCCCAGGTTTATGATAATGATCTCATAGATTGTGGTACTCGGGGATCTTTCTACAGTTGCTATTGATGGATCTTCACTGTAGCCTGATGTATTATTGACTATTTGTTGATTGGAAACATTTAAGAGTATAATCAATTGGTAAGTAAATGATAATGAAGTCTTATTGCATTGGCATACACATCCGATCACGAAGTGAAAGACGGGTGTAGAATCTTCCATATGAAGTGTAGGAGAGGGGGCAGTTGTTTTGAAGGAGGCAGGTCCCAGTTAGGCTATTCTTCTTCTCTCTCTGTGTCAGGACCAGCTGGTCTAATGGCACTATAAATAGCTCTCTTTGACCCCCAGAGCCATGTCAGGCTGTGACAGAACAAGGACTGACAGATCAGCATGAGGAAGAGTCAATAGAGGAAGAGAAGAGGGAAGCAGAGAAGAGGTGGGACTAAGGTGGAAGAGGTGGTACCAAGAGGCTGAGCTAGACCTGTCCCCCAACAGGGACTTTATACATTCATTGTGGCCAGTTAACCTCTTATTCAGTTAGTCTGCCACCCAGGTTGGCAGAGATGTGTGATAAAGCCACTTTGGTCGAGCCCGTCACCCCTCCTCACATCAGAGAGATCCCCACAATGATATCTGGAGAAGTCCAAGGTGAGGAAAGCTTCTATCCAAGGACTAGAGCCCTGAGAAGGACAGTGGAGTGTGGAGGTCGTTGTGTGGGCCCTGGTGTTTGAAGCGTCGGTTTTGTGGTCTCGTGGAAAATATCCCAATTTGCTGGTTGTATACTAGTTTTTGACATACCTCTTGTTGCCGAGTGTTTCATCACTAGTGCGTGTATGTGTCCTGAATTATGACCATGCATCTTTTGATGGAAACATGTCACCAAATATTTAAGTAGGTGAACTTGGAATGGGATCTAACGTACACTTCAGTGTGTCTTTGACCCGAATTCATGTCCACTTTGAGATTAATCAGTATTTGTGCTAAGCTATGCTAATCACAGAACAGATAGACAAAACGACTGGCGATATTTTCAGCTGACTCTGGGCTGAATAACAATAGGATTGCCCTAAAATAGCAGAGACATGCAGTATTAAGGCGATGGATGGATTTTGTATTATACAAATTAGCTTGTACATTCAGTGTACAGTTTGATCTCCAAAAGCTAATGTATCAATGTATTTCTATGTAACTGGCTATGATCAGAGTTAACGCTTTATGTCTGTCCCAACAGATCCGTGGTAGCAAAGACAAGTAAAATGTACAGTAGACATGAGTACATGGCACAATGCTCTTTGAGTGTGTCTGAGTTTGGACTAATGCCAGGATGTGGACTTCAGCACCTGTTCATTCTCTGATGCTATTTTCTCTCTTCATGCCCTGTGGAATGTCATTGACACCCCTGGAATAGCTTCTTGGATGTGGAGCCTTATTTTCTATTTCCATCACCTCTGGCTGCCAAAGCCTGTTCTGAGCAATTAGTGCTGATGAAACGGATGATTATTAACTGATCTGTCCACAATAAAGTCTGAAAATATAAAATCATATAGTATTTGAACATTCCAGTGTCGAGTGTCGGATCGGTCAAGTTCTGTCCTCAAGAGACACGTTTGGAAGGCAAGAATTGATCTAAAAATCCAGGTGGAAAAGAGTGAACTAGCTGCCTGTCTTTGTCTTTCACAAAACAACATTAACTGCATTTGTGCTTCATCTGAAAACAAACCGCTACCATGAGTTAACAAATAAGATGATTGTTCTGTAATGCAGGCCAAATGTGAGATTTTCTCTTGCTGATGCTGTCACATAGCTATTAATGCTGGGCGTACCCGGCATTGCAAGAAGATCCATTTGTTATACTGTGTCATGAGGTTGCTAATGTTCTGATTGTGCATAGCAGTTGTGTTCTTGAATCGTAATCAACATTCAACAGAAGAGGTTATTAAGGTTTAACATGTGACAGTGAAGCTCTAATTTCGGCTCTATGCAGTTTTAAACCACTAAAATCAGCCACAAACTTGTGTCTAATGTGTGGGATGAAGTTACATTTCTTGGTCCTAGACTTCATTACTTGAATGTACAGCATGATCTTGTGCCGTGAGTAACCGTGTGAACCTAATATCTACCATCTCTGGATTGCAGATGGTACTAAAACCCAATCAGTCAACAAGAATGGGAAGAAGGCAGACTCTGGGTCCAGCAGTTTCTTCACCTGGTTCATTGTCTTGGCCCTGCTGGGTGTCTGGACCTCTGTAGCAGTGGTTTACTTCGACCTGGTTGACTATCAGGGAGTTCTCGGTGAGTAATGCGCGTGCATTTGATGAACTAAATGTTTCCTCCTCCTCATCAGTCTTCTACATTTTATGAACCTTGCTGGAACGATGTGGTGGTTTGTCTTTTTCTGCATGCACTTCTATATAATGTGTCAACAAACATACTTGCCGTCTGTCCCTGATGCTAACCCAGTGTGGCAATCAGTCTTAAAATCTTTAACACTCACATTGGACAAATAGTCATAAACTTATTAGACATGAATGTGCTTCATTCTGCTCGGACAATCGCTTCAAACAAAATACTGATAGAATCGTTATACAAACAATCCATCGTAATGACTGCAGTCGAGTAGGGCTAGGTACACAGAACGGGTAATAAATTAATTATTGTTTCTACCTCACCTTTTAAAAGTATCAATAGGCATTTTTTTTAATGTTATTCATTCATAACATAGCATTACCAGATGGTTAGTACTTAAATGAATCAGTGGGTGATGAGGAGCGTGGCCTGCTCCTTGTGGCAAAACCACGCATCGGATGTCTCTTATCTTTTCCACCATGTTCGTTGTGATGGATTCATCTAAATGCAATCTGTGCACAAAGTTAGTGCCTGTAAATACGGGCGACACCATGAAACCTTGCTTACAGAACATTCAGTAACTCTAAGATCATGCAGTTACCATAGCAACGCGCCGAAAAAACCTAGCATTAACTCTGTAGTGCGGCGTGTCAACAGCAGTCAATCCGGCAGTGAAAAGAAATATAAAGCATGGCATAAGTTGTCGGGTAAATCCTCCTCGCAGCCTTAAAGTACAGAGAATTAAGCCGCTCTTATCAAAGTAAAGGGATTAAATTCACTGTCAGGCTCATCAAGGTTCAAAATAATGTAAGTGTTGGACAACAATTAAGATTCAGATCTACATGGATCCACCAGTGTTTAGTTCTGACAGTGTCTAGTAATATAGTTCTGAGTATATTTGTTCACCATGAGGGGGGCTCATCTATATCTAATGTTTACAAAAGAAGTAATCAATCACACGCAGCCATTATTCGGGAATATAGTCTGCTGTTTTTTGGAACAAATAATTCAAAAGTATAAAGAGTATCGGCGTCAACTAGCATAGAATCTGTCTGTATTCTGTTTAAGTCTTAACGATACCGTATCCGTACCTAGAAAAAAAAGTAACGTAGTTATAAATAACGTAGTATAAGTTGTCACGTGTCATCTTGGTTAAAAATGAGAGTGACTTTTGATCGTAAATAAATGTGTAAACAACATGATTACATTTATTGAATTTATTCATTTTATGGAAATTATAGTTGACTTACAAAAAAAGAATCCTTCCTCTCAAATCTATCTGCTTTGCTGAGATGGCCTGTGAGATGCATGTTTTTCTTTAACCCTAACCATAAATGTTGAACATTCTGGTCTATTGTAGTCACCAACTATATGTATGAATTATGCATCTGTTCTGATCTTAATATTCCCTTTTTTTCCCCCAATATGTATGTTTTGTGTTTGCATGCAGACAAAGCAAAGGGCTTACAAATTAACCTGTCAGAGGCCTTACAAGGTAAAAGAAAATCACATGGCATTTGTCTGTTCCAACCTTAATTAATGTTTACTGTCATGCTCTCTCACATATCTCTCACTTCCTTACACACTCTCCTCTAAATCTTAAAGAATGAAGGCAGTAACTTCTTCATATGTCAAGCTAACCGCCGCCATGAATTGATTTATTTGTTAACTTACCCAACTACTGTTGGGCAGGTTTTCGGTTCGTCCTGTCCTATTTGTCTTGAAGTGTTTTTAAATTTCGTCCAAGCCAACTGGACCGGTTTGTAGGTAAAGGGAGAGCTAATGGCGTTTGGCTAGATGGCTTCATCATTTGGCTATTTTTTCTGCTAACGGGATTAGACAAAAACTACACAAAAAGTGATGGAATGATTGGGCATGGGCCAGGGACGACCAATCACAATGTATAGTGAACCTGATTACAGAGGCATATTGAGGAATTTCTTCCCACTTTCTCTAACATTACACATAAAGATATTTCTCAACATGGTCTTAAATTGGACAGCTGATCCTATTTCCACATAAGCTTTGGAAGAGTGGGTCATGGCCTAACAGACGAGTGGTACTCTTAGGTCTTGGTGGACAAGAATTATTGGCACACACAAAAACATTTTTAAAAAAGATGTCCAGGATATTGGAAGTAACGGCTCCACAGCATCAGATCCACCAACACCATTGAAATTAGTGGCTTTTCGCTGTGGCTTTTTTTTCTTGCTATGCCACACCGATCTTGGATGTTTGTTGCCTAAAGCTCTACTTTGGTCTCATCTGACTCCCAGTCCCAGGGGTGTTTAACAAACTGTTGGCTCTTTAGCTTGTGTTTAGATAACAGCAGAGGCTTTTTTTTTTCTTACTGCTCTCCGAAAAAGCTTATCTGGGTCTCAGTGCCGCCTGATGGTGGTTAGGGAGAATTTCTAGACCCAAGATTCAACTGACTTCTGCGATTCTCTAGCTGTAATCCTTGGAGTGTCTTTGACAGTCGAACCATCCTCCTCACAAAACAAACAACCTTCTTAATTGCTCTGTTGAATTTGACATTCTCAACAGTTGAGAGGTTTTCTTATGTCTATTATCAGATTTGTCTGCTCTATGACTTTTTTTCAAACGTCTCTGGTCTTTCCCATTGTGAAGACTGTCAAAGAGGAAAAGGTTGGTTTCACCTCAAATTTTGGTAAAACAAGAATTCATAGTTCACCACTTCAGAGTTCCTACCCAAACAGGTGAACCTAAAGATATAAAGTGGAAAAGTGCTTCAGTTACCTTTTTGATCAGATGATTTCCTAGAGGTGGCAATAATTGTCGCACATTTTAAAGAGAAATATTTGTCCTACGTAAAAAATATAATGTTTCTTTTAATTTTGTTCCCCCGAGTAAACGGTTAGATTTTGTGAATCATTTGAATCAAAGATCGTGGGTATAGACAAAGTGGTCCAAAGGGTCCCAAAAACTCTGCAGGGCATTGAATGTTTTCTGCTGAGAGATATTCTAGTTTTCAATTTGAAGAGTTAAATGTTTGGAAGCATTCTTCATCGACCGGCACGTGTGAAGAATTTACTGCATAGCACTTTCTACAGCTTAGAACCCCTTTTCTTCTTTCCAACCCTAGTCCATCTCGTGTGGTCCACTTAGTCTAGCTAGCAGGCACAAACCCAGCACCTTTGATTTTAGCAGCCTAAATAAACATAGAGCACATTTGAAAAACAAACATTATAAACACACTTGATTACTCAAGTGGGAGCCTGGCCAAGAGCAAACTCAGCAGCCCAGTGTCCCTTTTTAGTTTCTGCTCAGTAATAGTCGGACCAGTGAAGAGTCTCCCACTGTTGCCTTTTTTGTTTTCTCACATTGTCCCCCACATTTAAAGAAACTCGCCAAGCTTTTAGCTGATTGTAAGCTGTCATTTCAGTTTGATACAAATAGCACAGATGCAAAATTGATATTTGTGAAGGCTCCTTTAAATAATGGCAGAAGTTGACTCAAAGGGGCAGCAAGTGACTGGACCCCCACAAGCTTGGTGCATTTCTTTAATAATCTGTGTTAAATGCTGTGTGTGTGTGTGTGTGTGAAAGAACTCTGGTCAACAGGACTCTCTAGTTCCTGTACGAACAAAAACTAAATCTTCATGTGTTTGTCGCTGCTGTAGGTAAACTGGTGGCATACGACACAGACGGCGATGGCGACTTCGATGTCGAGGATGCAAAAATTCTTCTAGGCAAGTTGATCCTATTATATCTTTACTGATGTTACTGCTCAATATCGGTTGTGAGTCCAGTTTAAAAACTTACCATTGACAAGTTACATGTTTTCCACTGTGACGCTGTCAGACTGGACCCATCCTAATAAGTTTCAGCATGTCTTCTGTGTTCATTACAATCAAAGGTAATTTGGTTTTCTTTTGCATGGCTGATACTCTCATTAATAAAAACAACAGGAAAGCAGAGCATAACACCAGATGCCTGCATATAAACACTTTCTCATTCAGCACTCGAGTAAATAAAGAGTTGATGTCCCCAAACACTGACCAAACCACAACGAAGGGTTACCGATTTATGCCAAATAGGTTGTTGGAAGAGAAAAAGCACTTAAATCCACTGCACACCTTCCCCAAACACTCAGAAGAAGCTACAGCATGCCCTCACCCGGAAGTCTAAAATAAAGGTAAATTATATAGAAGCTATCTATATATGAATAATTTATATATTGTAACGTAATCAGCAGGAAGTTAAGAAGCAGATTGGGAGTTATTTTTGCACAAACCTTTCTACTCATAGGACAAGTTTGGGTTTTTGTTACGGTATTGTTGAGATAAAACTTGCCTTGATATGGAGCTGAAAAGCCTTCAAAAAATAGATTCTTCATCTATTGTCTGCTGCATGTTTGTACGGTTTGACGCAGGATCACATTGTTACTGAACTCTTGACTGTGTGGCATACACTGGTTTTCATACGTTGAAAGTAACGGTAGTATGCAAGTCGTTGGTAATGGTAAAACTTTTGAACGTTAAATGAGGCGGCGCATAGGATCTCCTTTCCTTTTGAATCGGATGATATTGTGTTCATTTTAAAACTATTTACATTCTCTTTTTTTCAGACATTCGTGAGAATCAGAAGTGGCGCTTCGTCTACTTTCAAATTAGGAGAAAGAGAATTAAGATTGTTACTTGTCCTTGTCTACATGTGTTATGGTACATATATACTATCGGAATCAACAGGAAGGGGCTTTGCTAATTACTTCCTTATTTTTTGATTTTCCTCATGATGGAAGATTTCAAGTTGCAGTAATTACTCACATAAATCCTCTCTCTCTTCCATGACAATGCTTCACTTTGCTCAGCTCACCTCCGATCTTTATATCCCATTTGCAACCAATCCTTCATGTCTCCATAAAGATCTCTACTTAAATGAGCCGTAACAAATTGCTAGTAACTCGGGTTACTTTGCTGTGACAAGAACTACACTATCACAATACCTGGTTACGTGACTCAACACAGAGTTGACCACATTCATACGTTCATAACTGGATTATTTTGTGGGTTTTTTTGTTTTTTGCTGTTGAAATCTACAGGACTGCATGTGGTATGTAACTTATATAGTAAGACCTAATTTTAGTCTACAAAGTTGGCTGACTTTGACATGCCTCATCACCGCTTGTGTACAGTCCCATAAGGAAAACCAACACCGTAGTTGCAAACTGTAATTTCCAGCTAGCATTTTGTGTGTCTTTGGGCGAGCTGCCATTCTGGGGTAATACTTTGCTTTTTCACCACAGATAAGCTAGAGCTAGTGCTTAGGCTGTCGAAATGCAAATAACTGGTGCTAAGTTAGGCTCTGGCTCCTAACTAGCCCCGGAACCAGCGCTGCCGGAAAAAAGGCGAGGATTGAAATTTGAACGCAGCATGGGCCAAAAACCATAAACTGGATGTGATGTTGCAAGATGTGACCCTAAAATCACATCAGCGGACAACTAGATCGGCTAGAGTGGTGTGCTAACAACACAACAATGATCAGAGGGCAGTCGTGTTGCATTTGATTCGATGAGCACACAGGATTGTTGTAGTAGGTGGCAGGTTCCTTCAAGTACTGTATACCTTGAAAACTCTCCAATTGGGTTTTGAGATGATCCATACGCGTTGTTTTAACTCTTTTAGTTTTAAATGCCATGGTAGATGAACCAGGACTAAATTTGTGTCTTCAAATATTTGAGGAATTTTAAAATACCCTGAAACCAAATTCTTCAAGGTCAAAGTTGATAAACATGTTCCACCAACTGTCAGTCCCTTCTTGCAAGTTGTTCCGCACAAATATGTTTATAGACACGAATCCAAACCCTAGAATATGCATCACTTTACAGAATTTAGGATTCATCGTGATGTACATGAAGCAATGTTTTTCTTCATTAGAAAAACTGATTGTGTAAAGTTCAAGAGCATATGCATAAAACAAGGGAGTTAAAGTTGACGGTTTTCACGCATTCCGCTTTGGTTGAGGAGGACGTCCTGCATTTTCGTTATCAAATAATAATGGTAATGATCGCAAATCATCATCCCCTTTATTGTTATTAAATATATGTAGTTTGTTGTTGAATGTATTTCTATGTTTACCTGCAGGATTGATGCTGTAGTTGGTTTCTGATGTCCTTTTGCTGCCTAGTGCATGATTCTAAGACTGTGTTCACATGATGAGCTGTCACGGGGGTGGGGGGCACAGAGTAGGTGCAGAGAATGTGTGCTGCTCCACATTAATGAGAGAAATCATATTAAGATAATCTAAGAATAAGCTAAATAGTTTTAAGCAGGCACAAAGTGTTATTTTGTTAGTGACCATGTGCAGACAGCCAAACTCCACCCGTTTATAATAAAGCCTGAGTAGTTCCCTGGCTGCCTAACCTCTGATAAAACTTACCTTCTCCTCTTGTTTCTTTCCCTTCTTCCCTTCTCTTCTTTTGATCATATCTCATAACAATTTTTTGTTAATCCCACCTTATTTCTGTCTGCGTTTAAGTTTTTCATCTTGCTTTTCCCACTCTTCTCTCTCACTTTCACATTATGCTTTGAAACCTCCCCTCCATCCACCCATGCATTTATCAACCCCCACCCCGCCCTCTTGTTTGCGTAGGCCTGACCAGTAAGGGCGATGGTCAGGGTGAATCGGAGGTACTGGATTGGTTAGAAGAAGTGGAGGAGGGCAGCTCTGATTGGTTTAACAGTTTCTTCACTTTCCTGTACGGCCTGATGAACCCCCTGGACTCCCTGGAGGAGGATGAGCACGGTACCGCAAGAGTTGTAGAGGCGCAGGAGGAGGACGAAGAAGACGAGGATGAGGGAGTGGTCAGAAGAAGAGACGCGAAAGATGATGGAAGTCCGGGGCAAAAGATCGTCATAGTTGGCCTCCATAACCAGTAACCTTGGGCGCTCTGCAGCCCACGCCACAGTGTCTAAAAAAACGTTCTGCTCTATTTTGTCTGATTACTGCAGCAGGTTTGACAACTTTGCACAACTTTGGGACGTATTTATCTCCAGTCCAACCTGCTGTGGGCTCCGGCTTTCACCTGCTGGAATATAGTCGAACTTGATAAACAAGCTGCATTCTTGTTTCTGCAGAAACGTCTTTTGAAAAGTTTTCAGTGATGTCGACCCTTCTACTGGGATAAACATGTATCCTAGTATGTTTCTCAGGAACACCTTTTAGGAACCCTCACTTAAACCTTTTTTGGATCTATAAACGGTACATCTTTTCTGAACAAACCCATTGACAACAACTAGCAATACTAAGTAACACAGAATGCAAGTATTTTCCCTTGGACAGCTGCTCGGGCTTCCCTTTCTCTAACAATCTGTCTTTTCGTTGTTGCATGCCATAAAAGCTGATCTCGGCATATTTATTCCGGACTCGTGCGCATGAACTTCTGTTTTAAACCTATTGGTCAGTTCTCAGTCCACCTGGTAGAAATGTGTGAACTATATAAGAAACAATGTTACATAAGTACACACTGAACTTATTTGAATGCTTTCACGACGACCTGATCGAATGTGTTGAGCGTCCCGTTGGAAGGGCTATGTGACAACATGCCTACAAGATCCTGCTTCACCCAAGTGTGTGATCTCACACGTATGGAGTTTGTGGTTCGTGGTTTGCAAGGGTAGTTAAACCCGATGCCTTTAGCTGTCAGCCTGACATTTTCTCGTCTTAGACACCTCATTGGTTCATTTGAGAGTATACTCTCGAGTCTCTCTCGTTCTTTGAGTCTGCTCACTCAATCAGAATCCAAACACATTGCAGAAAAACTTACCTTTTAAAGTAGATGTGAAATCAGGTCAATATTCAGGTCATGTATTTGATTACATACCAAGTGAAGTGGGGCCTTGAGCTCCTGTAAATGGCTTTGAAGGTTCGTACAATTCCTTTTTTGTGGTACATTAATGTATGTTAAGCCAAGTTGGTGCTCCCCATTGTCTTAGTTCTTGAATATTCTGCATTAATCTCACTTTAAGTTGTTTAGGTGGTTGTGTTACGTCATCCCACACGTCAGCGTTATGGTATATTGCTGTATTTCTTCCAATCACATTTTTCTTTACGCGTACTAATAAGTTCTACACCTGCAGTAGTCACTCATGAAGCCTGAGGCGTTTTTATTAGTAAATGGTCGAGGTTTGTGATCATGCACTTTGAGAATCAAAACATGCAGCTGTTCCTAATTGCTTGCGCTCTGAGTCAAAACTGTGCTGAAGCAGAAAAGATCTGAGGCATTCAGCTGTGACCGACTTGTTTATTTTTTACCCGCACACCTCATGCAACACATGCACTTTCATAACATTAACAAGGAAGTGGCTTTAACGGTTTAATTAACCCTGCTAATAAAACCGTTATGGGTGGATTTCCTTAAAAATTGTTGAGAATTGGACCATCAAAGTCTTGTACGCTTTGAGATGACAAATACTACTGCAGATGAGATGATATTCTTGCTGAAACTGCGCTTATTCAGTTTTGTCAAATTTGACTTTTAAAAAAAAATTAAACGCATCCCAAAAAAACACCCTCTTAGTAAAAGTAAAAAGACCTACTTTACGTATCATGTTCTTATGCCAAAGAATAAATAAATGAATTTGAATCTGAAATCTGGGATAGTTTTTCATGGTCAGTGAATCATATTCTTACAACTGCTTTAACCTCAGTGACATTGGGTAAACTGAGATGCCTTAGAGCTTTGGACTTTGTTTTTTTAAATCAAATCAAATTCAGTTGGCAAACGGTTCCTTGCAGGCTCATGTCACAGGTGCACTTCTTTGACATAATCACATATTTTAATTGCATTTTCTCTGACCATTTGTACATAAACGCGCCGTCACTATCTATCAAATACATTGAATAAATATATTCCCATTTTGCAACCGGTGCAGTGCTCTTATCTTTACTCCTGGTGCTGCCCATGACACACACCGAGGTGGGTGTCACTGGGTTAAAGTGTCCTTTAAGAAAAATCTAATTTAGCGTATGCTTCTATGATGGATAAATCGATGTTGTAAATGGTAATCTCTAGCTAAAATATGAGACATCCTTATTTCCCATCGGTGTCATATTTGTCAGTATTGGTAGAACAGTGTATCTGAGTACTCGCACATGAAGGAAAACTACACAGAAAGTCTGGCTGCTCCTTAGTTGCTCTAGTTCAAAAGTGTGCCACAAGCAGGAAACCCACCGGTGCAACACTAATGTGAGGATGGCAGTTTGGACATTGAGTAAGAGTCGCTTAGTGCTGAGGCGAGTGGTGAGGAGCTACGTTTACGGTAGCCGACGGGGGTAAACGCACTACAACTTTAAAAAAACACATAGAAGCAAATAAAGAAAATAATATTCACCAATTTGACGACGCAGGAGTGCTAGAAAAACCTGTTTTTGTGAATAAAACCGATATAACACACACATTTCATGACAGTTTTATTTAGTTAGCTTCGCTTAACTTCCAGATCAAGCGGTCATGTGACTTGGAATAAAACATAATCTTCATTGAGAAGTACAAATAAACCTAATAATAACCCTAACATGCGCTCCACCCAAAGCTACGGTAAGTAAGGTGTATTAAACTTGCTTGAGAAAACTCTTAACCAGCTATTCTGTTTTAGAATGCCTGCAGTACCCAAAGCTAAAACAAAGTATCTTTTGCATGTGACGTTATGACCGTTGTATACACGTTGCCATGGCGACAACTGAAATCGGTATGCGCGATGGTTTTTAAGAGTTTTCTCTTGTGGCATTTTGCGGGTCGTTTTTCTGTCAGTCTGTGCCGGTGTGGCTTTTGCAGCGCTCTGGCTTTTTCAAATTGATGCAGATTTTTTCTTTATTGCCCTGTGTTGGATCTATTTCGTGTGCTATTTTAAGTTGCAGTGCATTTGCCCCCGTTTACCACCGTACATGTTTGATCTGTTTCACTTAAATCAACTAATCATCGAAATAAGCCAAAACAAACATGCATGTTATCCTATGAATCCATCTAGGGTGTGTGCCGCGATGTGAAAACTTTGACAAATAACGCCTGAGAGACTGGTTCTTCCTGCTCTGGGGTGCAGCAACGACATGTTGCTTAAGCACAAAAACTATTACTAAAGAGATAAACCTCTATATAACATTCAAGATCATTTTTAAATAATGGTCAATATGCACATTATTTTCAGGATTGATGGTTCGATCCATGAAGGTTAAAAAGAATTCTGAAATAAGTTTCATCACAACTTGCCTGAGCAGAGTGACGTATTCAAATTGCTTCTGTTGCCCAACAAACGAGCCTGACCCAAAAAACTGTTCATTTTTCCGGCAAAAATGAAAAGAAAAGCAGCAAATGTTTGGCATCATTAAATTATTAAATGCAATAGCAGGCAACTACTAAACGATGTTTTCTGAACATTTTCGTTTTCTTTCATGTCAATGAATATGTATTCCCTCGTGTGTCGGTGCAGTGTATCCGATCAAACTGGTTTTAACGCGGCCACTTCTTTAGTTCCACATAAGTCTTTGGCTTCCATCTTGAAACCCTCCTGATGTATACGATCACCTTCTGCGATGCTAGGTTGGAGATGTGAGTGAAGCATCCAAGTTCAATAATGTATAGCATTGTGGTTAGCTCTCATAGCAAGAGGGACCTGGGCTTGGATTCTGATACGAGAACAAACCATTGACATTTTAGAAGCTGGAATAATATAAATTGGAATTTTTTAAAAGTAAAATAATACTCAATGATCAATTGATTATCAAAGTTGATAGAAATGAATATTCTACATCAAAGCTGAATTCAGGGATAGTCTTTCTGTACAGTGTCTGTAAGACCAACCAGAGTTCCCAGTGCCCGAATCTATGAACCGTTGAGTATCTCATCGGAGTGAAGGCGCCGCTTAGCCGTAGCTGGGATATTCATTTAGACTGGTTAGGGATAATTGATAAATGCTTTACACTGTACAACATGATTTGGCTGTGAACTAAGCAGAGGCTTTAGCGAGCTGACTTCAATCAGTGGAACTTGGATTTGCATTGCTCTTTGCATCCTGTAGAGTCTACAGGATGCAAAGAGCAATGTAGAGAGAGTGGCAGTTATCGCCCCTGAGCTCCATTCAAGCTATAATCTATTTCACCGATCATGCTTCATTGTGCATGACGGTTGACGTCATGGCCGACTGGCTGATTTGAAGGAACTGAGTCAGGAATGTGTTTTATGCATCTCTGCATAAGTTAAACATCTACACAAGGCTAAATTAAAATTCTTCTCAACTCGTCTCTCTCGCTGATGCAGAGCGTATTGCACATGTGCATTTCCGTTAGAAAAAGTCTGGTTTGCTAAACAATTGTGAAAAATGATTGATAAGTCGTCTGTGGGTTGAGGGTGCTGCATTCGGTGTAACTTTTCTTTTGTTTGTGTGTGGCATCAGATGAAACGCCTGGAGACGCAAGAGCTCAAGGAGCTAAGAAAGGTATCCGTCATGCAACCGCTTGTATGACTGTTTCAGCTATTCGCATTTCTTAGAGAACTCCGATACAACTCCAGCGTGTATTTTTATTTGACAAACCAGCGAAACCTTCCGGGTTTAATTAATTAAGCTGTTTGAAAAGGTTTGTTTGCAGTGACTAATAGTTTTGTGCTTGTGATTTGAGAGGTTAAACTGACCTCGTTCAATTATTAATAAAACTGTTTAAACGTTGTTTTGAAACTGTTTCACACAAGTCGAGATTTAGCACAACATACCCGAGTGGAATGAGATGCACTGCTTGGAGGAGAATGTAAAAGGACCGTCTGGGTTCTGCCATGCTGTGAATAGATGGTCCAGAGTGTGCTGTCCAATAACAGAGTGAATTTGAGCATGGTCTTCGTCCTGAAACTAATTCTGATTGGTGAAACACCAAACAGTGTTGTTGCTCATCCACTCCAGAAAACCGTCCGACCAAGGATGTGGGCTCGAAGCTTCGTGACGCTCTAAAGCAGCAGCTGGCAATCATCCACGAACGTGTGGAGACAAAGAAGCTTGCCAAGCTGGCTCTTGCTGAGGTCAGACAACTGTTGGCCAAAGAAGAGGAAGAGAAAGAGCTGGAGTTGGGGAGGAAGGAAATAAGAGCCAAAGTGAAGGAAAGAGTGGCCACCAGGCTGAAAGAGGAAGAAGAGAAGATGGAAAAAGAGGAGACGGAGAAGGCTTTGGAGAAACTAACAAAGGAAAAATCAATAAAAATGGATGAGAAAAGGGATGATCAAAAGGATGAGAAAGAAATGCAGAACAGATCAAATAAAGGAGGGGAGGAGGAGCAGGAAGCAAAGAAAGCACAGGCAGATGACAAAGGGAGAAAAGAGAAAAGGAAAAAGTCTGACCGTCGCAGCAGGAAATGAAGTGAGGGCTGAGGATTCTCATCACATAGAAAGCCAAAATTGGCCGTTTTCAATATCACGAAGGGCGATGGAATCCCATTGACCCAACAGGTAGTTGAACCTAGTATCTAAAACCATCAAGTGATAGAAGTTGGAGTCAAATCTTAAGTCAGTCACCATCTTGATTATAATCTGGTGTTAGACTGCCTTGTTTTGTCTGGTTGACTGACAGCTGTGAGGCCTGCACTGACCTAAAAGAACATGGTCACGTAGTGAACGCTCGGCACCGTAGTCACTGCAGCAAAGGGAGGGGCTTTTGGGTTGTGGATTAATGTCTGGGGAAAAAAGGAGTCGTCTTCCTGTTTTGGATGGGATTAAAACCTGAGATGTGTAAGATATCAAGTGTGTTATACTGCTGTGATCGTGTTTATAGATTTACGCTTTTTAAATTTTAGCTGCGCCTGTAAGTTACTACCGTAAGTTTTTCTTTCGTCAATAAAGTCTCTTGTTCCATCAAAGTGCCTCTTTGTGTAGATGTGAAAATAAATCCCTCCTCATCATGTTCTGGTGAGACGAGCAGACCTCAAACCTACAGCCAGGTGACACAAACGGTTCCGGTCTTTGAATCCCACATATCGTTGCTCAAAAATCATAAAGCGAAATTACTTCAGAGAAACTTGAGTCAGCAAAAGAAAACCAATGCCTATTCATGATTAATATGGTGATTTATTCATTTCTTTTCACATTTTGGGCAGAAGTGAAATATTATTACTGTTCATTGATTCTTCTTCTATCATATGTGTTTTGTGAAAATGCCAAAAACCCAATAATAGAAGATATGTACACGTAGTGTCTCAACTCCAGACGTACACATTTTTCCCAACAATATATCGCATGATCTCATCTAGGACTGAAAGAGAAGGTTGTCGTTGAGTCCTTTCACGAAGAAGCTGCCGCTGCCCCACTGGAGGCTGAACCAGAACCAGAAGGTAACGCACGAGCTCACTTTACAAATGCCTCATCACTCCGTCTATACAGGGTTTGGATTGTGTGCATCTCATACTAAACTCTGCGTTGGATCTTTGAACAAACTTTAACATTACACCGCCTGAGTGAAGGCGTAATATAAGTTTTAAATCACATTTTTATTGAATAAGTCAAATGGGTAAATAACAGCAGTCAAAAAGAACCTCTGAAATATCTTGTTCCACCTTCAGCAGTAAAAACTGCCACCACACGCGTCTGATAGCGGCGTGTCAGTCTCTGACATCACTGTGGGGAGATTTTGGCCCACTCTCCTTTGTGCAGCCACATATGAGGGTTTGTGAACATGAACTGTACGGACATTCCAGTGAGATTAAGGTCCAGACTTTGAGTAGGCTTCTCCAAAACTTCAATTTACTCTTCTGCTGGAGATCATTGTCTCGCTACCATGACCCAAAAACAGTTGCACTTCAACCCTGACATGAGATTTTCATTCAGAATTTTCTGGTAGAGAGTAAAATTCATATTTCCCTTAATTATGGCAAGCTGTTCTGTAACAGAAGCAGCAAAACATCCCCACAACATTCCACTGTCACCTCCGTAGGGCTAATAGTCAAGTGGAATGTTGGGTTTGGTTTACATCAGACCTGACGGGACCACTGTCTTCAAACACTTCAACTTTCCATATACCAGTCCAGAGATGAGTCTCCCAAAGGCTCTTGGGGTCAACAAGGAGTGTTGTAGTAAAATTCCGGGAGGACTTAATGTCCTTCTGGGTTGGAAGTGACTTTCGCTTGACCGCTCTCTACTGATGCTATTTTTATCCAACATCTTAAGAACAGTGGAGCCATGAACTCTGACCTTTAATGAGATGAGTGAGGTCAGCAGTTCCTTGGATGTTGTCTTTGTGACTTCCTGATTGAACCCTTGTCGTCTATGAAGGTTTGCTATTGTTCCTGGTCTCATCCATTTAAAGACAATGGGGCTGGGCAAATAATTGTAAATGGTGAATATCCATCTCATTTTCTGAAGTATAAATCAGCAGCTTGTGCTTTTCTCCCTCAGCAAATGACAGCGCGGCGTTGGATCACATGCCGCATAGATAAAATGTGCAGATGTATAAACGTCACCACAAAGTGCTCCTCTAGTGCCGCACGAGGGGAAAAAGAGCCATATGTAACGCTGTGCATCCTGTTTACTACACCTGAGCACAGTTTGTGGTCCAACTGGTTCTGAGCCAGGCCGGGCCCTTTAAGAATGTGGCCCTATGGATATTGTGTACATGTGATGCGGAGGATTATGGGAATTATAGTTTTTGTTTTTGGTTATAGCCACAGCTACATGAGGGCACGCTGTAGAAACCCCGTCCTGTCAGAAGTGTACTTTTGTTGTCACTCGGAGCTACTCAGGAGAAAGGCTCGTCATTTATTCTGGCAAATTAAAAACACAAAATTGGTAGGAAATAAATCGCCCATTCTCTGCGTAAGAGTTGGACCCGACGGTTTGAGTAAGTCTGGTCCGCCTGAAACCAGTAATTAATGCCCATCTCCTCTCCTCAGATGTTGAAGAACCTGAACCTGAGCCCTTGGACGAAGTGATCGAAGCTGCTGTAGCGGAGGAAACGTCTGCTCCACCCGAAGGTACGCGTTTGTAGGTGTGAGAGAAACCAGTAGGGAGAAAAGGTGTTCATCAATGAGAGTAGAGGATTAATCGATTTTACATTTTTGCATCAGTTCAATTAGATTTTCTGCATTATATTAAACATCAAGTTACAAAAGCAGAGTTGTGTGAGTAGAAGGTGTTCTCTGCTCCCCCATCGATGGGGATATGAAAGGATGCATTGTCTAAAAACACAAGATATGTAAAGTCATTTCAAACGGTGTCCTCTCAGTGGGCTGACTTTTCCTTTGGGCTAGCGTAACATAAATAACGCAGCGCTAACAGCTTTTTTGGTATATAATAATAAATATGTATAGGTTTGTCTATATATGTGTGTATATATCTCCCAGTGAGAATGTCTCTCAAAGTCCATCTGTACAACTCTTTGCTTGTTGCTCTAGAACCAGAGCCTGAACCTGAGGATGAACCAGAACAAGAGCCTGAGCCTGAGGATGAGCCTGAGCCTGAACCCGAGGAGGAACCAGAAACTGTCCAGATTGAGGTTTGTACAGGCTAGGCTGAAACTATCAAGAAGTGAACCCAATCATAGATGCCTGTTTTTGAGTCTTCAAAAAAACTCTAATCCTGAAAGTGTGAAATCGTACGTTCACGGACCTTTGCGTTGAAAGCTTGGCGCCCCGTTACTTTTTCATGTTCTAAATAAGTGCAATCCTGCATTTGTCGAAAATACGGTTACAACTTAAAACACGAAATCCCTCCTAGCACCGCCGTACAAACATGGCGTCCTCCGTATGGACCCGCTCTCTGGAGGAAATGGACTTTTTTCTAAACAAACATTATAAAATATTCTTATATTCGGCTGAAAGTCCACACAAAAGTAGTTTTGAATAATATGTTCCATTTATTCAAAGAGATGCCCCCTACATTTGACAAACACTGAACCTTTTAAGTAAACGTTGTTAGTCCTGAAGGGATTCTCATGTTCAACCTTCATGAATGCTGGGGTTGAACCTGTTGATGACATTCAGGTGTTTTACTCTCAGGTAATCGAGGAGGATCCAGAGGTTCTGGAGGATGACGCTCCTGCAGTGGAACAAGAAGCCCCTCTGGAGGAGGTACGTAGCATCCTTTTCATCCTAACTGTGTGGTGAGATGCAGATTGGGAGAACAGACTCCTTCTTAGCAGGATATGAAAGAAATAGTCCAGTTGTTGAGAGGAAAACTCATTTTAGAACTGAGATAAAGTTCGATCTATGGCTACTAAAATCATCCACAGCAAAGGAAGGCCGTATCAGGAAATGAGACCAGCAGAAGTCCGTTTCTCCTCTTAGGCTTTATATACAATAATAGCTGTTCAAACTGAATCTGCTCCTCCCATTAGTTCAAAGTTAATTCCTGTTGAATCTTCATCATTTTGACCACTCCTTGGTGAAATAATCATCTTGCGGAGTAACAATTATCTCATTGCATAATCGCGACAGTGTAACTACGAATGCAAAGATGCAGAGAATTTCTCTCTATGTGGTTTGAAAAGTCGTGTGTAATTCCTAAAATATGTTACTATAATAGATCAAGGGGCTAAAAAACATCCAATTCGAACCTCAATTTTCATATTTATTTCATAATTGAGCTTCTCCGAGGGAAAGGAGCTCCTGAACCTCATGCCGTTTCTCCACTTTGATGACTTTTTTGGACTGCTGCCTACTACACACTGCTGTTCAAATGTCCTCATTGGGGGTTGTGTGCATAACAAAACCTTACAGCGAGTCCTCTACGATTTAAAACGGATGCAGATCCGGCGCCATTTCCAGCTCTGCCCCCATCTCAGAGGGGCTACAGCAGTGCCAGATCAATTACACCTTCATCACCTGCATACAACAGAGTGAAGCAATAATTGTGCACCAGTTTCCACTTGTGCATTCAGCTGAAAAGGACGAGCTGTAAACGGTAAAACTTCAGGTGCTCAGAACTTGCTATTCTCTTACAGCTACTGTTTCTGTTGGGTTCCGTTCGCCAAGGTTTAATGTGGTGACAGTCAATTAGTGAATTTCTCCTACTTTCCTGATCGAAGAACGTCAAACATTTTTCTAGCAGGTGCTCAGCTGATTGCAAACAGAACAAATGTGAAGTTATTCCATTTCTTTATGAAGCGTTTCATCATCAGAGCATAGTTTGAGTAGAGAATACAGAGCTTCATCACAGTGAGCTCAGATCAGTACCCAGCTGTACCAGAATCTTTCCACATTTACTGCAAGAAACTAAGTCCAGTCATGTTCCCCTCTGACAACTGAGTTTCACACCTGCACTGTTCTGCTTTTGGCAGAATTCCACTTAAATCTTCTTTCCCTCTCATTTTTTTTCAATGTTCCTAATGTCGTCTGTGGCCCAAGTAGGAGAAAAAAACTTCTGTTCACAGTTTATGTTGGCAGGATCCCTCCGTGCTCCTCCGGCTGGTGACTCATCACTCCTCCAGCTAGAACATTTTTATAGAAATGTAAACAGATGTCACGGAAGACTCTAAATTGTTTATTATTATATTATTATTATTATATTATCATTATTATTTGTCTGTTATTGTTGTGGTCAGTCTTTTATCCACATGACCACAGGAACTTCTAACCACAGACCCTCATAACCCTAAACGCTGTCATTTCCTTCAGGCTGATGAGGCTGCAGAGGAGGTGATGGATATTGAAGAGCCCATGGAGGAGGCAGAGGAGGTTGTTTCTCCCCCAGAGGAAGTGGTTCAGGAGGTAGCAGAAGCGCAGGCTGATCCTCTGGAGGAAGCTGTCGAAGAACCCGCTGAGGAAGAGGCTGCTACAGCTGAAGATGCTGAGGAGGTAGTGGAAGAGGATATGCCTCACTTAGAGGAAACTGAAGAGGAGGTGGCTTATTCAGATGGACCTGCTGATGAGCCAGAAGCTCAAGAGGAGGAAGCACCTTCAGACGAAGCTGCAGAAGAGGAGGCAGCACCTTCAGACGAAGCTGCAGAAGAGGTGGCAGCACCTTTAGACGAAGCTGCAGAAGAGGTGGCAGCACCTTTAGACGAAGCTGCAGAAGAGGAAGCAACGCCTTTAGACGAAGCTGCAGAAGAGGAAGCAGCGCCTTTAGACGAAGCTGCAGAAGAGGAGGCAGCATCTTCAGATGAAGTTGCAGAAGAGGAGGCAGCAACTTCAGACGAAGTTGCAGAAGAGGAGGCAGCAACTTCAGACGAAGTTGCAGAAGAGGAGGCAGCAACTTTAGACGAAGTTGCAGAAGAGGAGGCAGCAACTTTAGACGAAGTTGCAGAAGAGGAGGCAGCACCTTTAGACGAAGCTGCAGAAGTGGAAGCTGGCCCTTCAGACGAAGCTGAGGAGGAAGCACCTTCAGACGAAGCTGAGGAGGAAGCACCTTCAGACGAAGCTGAGGAGGAAGCACCTTCAGACGAAGCTGAGGAGGAAGCACCTTCAGACGAAGCTGCACCTTCAGACGAAGCTGAGGAGGCCGCTGAGGAGGCTGCAACTGAAGATGAAGCTGAGGAGGCATCAGAGGAGAATGAAGCTGAGGAGGTAGCAGAGGAGGCTGCTGAGGAGCCTGCTGGAGAAGAGGTGCAAACAGAAGAAGCTTTTGATGAGGTAGCAGAAGATGTTGCGGAGGAGGAGGAAGCACCTTCAGACGAGCCTGAGGAGGAGATGGCTCCCTCAGAAGAGGGGGAGGAAGTTGTGGAGGAGGAAATGGGTAAGGACAACAGAAGCAAAAACTGAACTACTGACATTTAGTGTCAAAATGCTCGGATGGTCCAAATATTGAGCTTAAAGGAATAGTTCAACATTTTGGGAGCTATCTATACTCGCTTTCTGCTGCCTTCAGAGAGATGCTTCATTCCGCTGTCCTGTAAAGGAAACTCAACCAACTAAAACACGTTTAGTCTGGAGGTCTTCTGGGATCTACAGCATATGTCAGAACCAAACCTGTTACTCCACAGGAATGGATCCGTCGAAACTTATGCTTAAATATACTTGGTGTAGATGTCGGCAGCTGCAATGCTCAACGGATGGTGCAACAAAGTTTTTAAGATAAGCTACAGTCAGGACTTGGTGACCTCAGCACAGACATGAGGAACCAGTGGGAACGGGTAAAACCGTCAAACTAATAAATCATCTACCAGCATCTGAGGAAACAGACTTACAGAACAGTCAACTATTATTTATCTCATCTGTTTTCCATTTCACAGAGATGTTCCAGACTGTCCAGTCTGTGGTTAGTTTCTCCACGTAGGCAGCGAGCAGAGTCATAAATAAGATGGCGGGCAGATGAAAGTCAGGACAAGTCAAGTGTTGATTAGGGAGTTTTAAAGGTAGATTCTGTGTCCATGTGAAGAGTCCGGGCTAACTAGGCCTACGTTGTCGTGCCTGACCGTTAAGGGAATATCCCCAGAAAGCCCCCACTCCCCTGAATTGTCAGGCGTACCGTTCCCCCTGATTGAACTCTTCAGATTAAATGTGATGCAGTAATAATCTCAAGAAGCCCGTATTGACTCAACCTAACTTTTTCTATAAAGTCAGATCCCATAGTGACTCAATAATGAAAACAAATACAGTTGACCATGTTTTTTCAGCTCAGTAATAAAGTGAGAAAATATAAACTATTAGCGTAAAATCTGATATTTACCAGATGGATCTCCTTGAGTCCATTCATGTTTACTGAATTTAGATTTAATTGGTCTAATGGATGGTGGAGAAATTATGACCTGAGATAAATTGTGGAGTAAAGCTCCCCCTAATGGTGGAAATATGCAACTGACACTTCCTCACACTAAGGTCTATGTGGGAATAAAATTGAATAATGATCCGTGAAATGGTTATGGAGTTAACACGAAGGATCTCCGGCGAGACGGTTTGCGGAAGCATTCCATGAAACCTGACATTGTGGTGTCTTTCAGCATTGATCCTTTTTATTAAGTGGAATAATATTGTTGACGTCGATGCTGAACCCTTTCTGGGTGCAAACTGTCACATGGTTTCAAATGTTTTTTTCGTTCCATAGTCGCAGAGGCAGAAGAAGAGGTGCCCGAGGCAGAGGAGGCAGTAGAGGAAGGTGGGTACACACACACACACACACACACACACACACACACACACACACACACTTGCTGATATTTTTTAGATATTATGGTCTTATGTCTGCACATTTGTTTTCCTCTTTGCAGAGTTTGTTGAGGCGGAGGAACAGATTGAGGATGAGCCCACAGGTAAGCTTCATTCTTAACCCACTCACTCAGATGACGAGTTACACCGTGTCGATTTAAGGATGTGTCTAAGCTAAACCTCAGTTTATTGTGTGGCCAATCAAGTTGTATTTTTTGTCTTTTATGGACCTTTGATCATTCTTGTCCCATCATTCTCTTTTTGCTTTCTGCTGCTGTCTTATTGTTGACGTCCACCGTTTGTGTCCCGCCTTCTTATTCTATTTGACTGCCTCTGCTTTGTTGTCGGAACACTTTATAAACACTGGTGCTCATAAAGTTTTTATTAAACCCCTGAGAGTTTCGAGGTTTTTTATTATTCATTTCCAATTTCACCTCCCACAGTAATAAAAAGAGTTAATAATAATTCTGATGCCCGAGAAGAGGAGCCTCTGCCACCTGGTGGTCACAGGTGTATTGCGCACAGTTAATAATTGAATCTGTTCACTGTACAGTTTCATGTCAAAACTTTGGACACGCATGCGTCTGTCTTCATTTTTACTTAATCTGCTCATTTCCTCCCGTAGAAACGTAGAGGCTGCTGCAGTTGTCATCGTGCTGACGGAGCAGGGACCCACTGATGCTGCATCGGCACCATCTGAGCGCGCTCAGAGAGATGATGCACCTCTCCACCTTCAGAGAAACGAGTGGTTCTGACACTCGCCTCTCCCCCTCCCTCTTTTTTCACACCTCCCTCTTGAGTTTCCCTTTTGGTAAAATGTGTGAGCTAATTGTTTACTAATACTGTATTTTCTTCTTATTTGTCTTTGAATCTTTCCATTCCTTTTTTTTTTTTTTTTCTTTCCTGTTTTTGTTCAGAGCATTTTGGTTCTGTGAGACTGTGACCCGATGTGACGTCTGCGTGGAGCCCGTCTACCAGAGTCTTCTACCTACGAGAGCTGGACATTTTTTGTAGTCTCTCGGTCGTTTAGTTCTTCCCGGACAGTTTTCAAAAACTGTCACCACGAGTGAGGCTCGCCGCTCTCTGATGTAGAAGACGCTGGTTTGTGCAGGGAGGTCTTCATCATCGTCACGCTCTGAACACAGGCGAACGTTGGCGTCTCCCAACGCATCCCAATGTGTTTCGTTCTGGTCACAGTGTCGTAGTTTCTTTGCAAAGCTGGCGTGACCCAGTTTATTTACCACTTCAGGATGAGCCACATGCTCACACCTGGATTCAGAGAAGAAGCTTGTATACGTGTGTGTGTGTGTGTGTGTGTGTGCGAGAGAGAGCATCTCTGTGTGTGTGAGTGTGTGTGTGTGTGTTTGTGCGTGCGCGGGTTGACAATCTCTTCTGCTAATTAATCCTTGCTGTGAGCTGTAGACGTCACAACTTAGTTTTTCTTCTTTGTATACCTCTCTGTGTGTTTTGTGTTGAGTAGATTCCTAGCTGTTCATTTTGTTCATATTTTCAGACAGAATTACAAACGCCGATCAATTAGATGATCAAACGAGTCGGAGCTGAGCCGTCAAACGTCAGCCCCGCGTTTAACTGTGATGTCATTAAGGACTCTGGACAGCCGACAGCTGTCACGCCGAGGTTTTCTTTTCTTTTTTTCACACGCTCCAGCTAGACCAGGCTAATCATTCTGAACAGTTTTAACCCGGTGAAATCCAGATTTCTCCGGCTCACAGAGGGTTTAATTGGTCGGGTGTCAGATTCCTGTGGAAGTTAACTAGCTGAAGCAACTTGCAATAAATAAGACGAGTTGGTGTCATGAGTGACAAAACGTCACCGGTTCATTCTCATTATTGTTTTAAATTAAAGGGAAAGGTAGGGTCCCTTTACTTTGGTGTTTGAGTCATTCCTGCAGTAAACAAACATCTAAAACACCCTCGAATCAATAAGGCCGAATGTTTTGTATTTTATTTTGAAGATGATTGCCATATCTGCATCCTGTTCCTGTTGTATGATGGGAGCTCTTCGCTGACAGTGAACCCTGTACATCTGATGCAGCAGCAGTAATTACACTACTATGAGACCAGAGACCAAAACATTCCTCCATCATTTGGTGTCACACTCCTTTCGTGTCTCACGTCTGACCAACGGATTGTTTTCTCAGTTTGTTTGTTTGGTTTTTTTGACGTATTACATTCCGGTCGTCCGTTTTCTAGGATGTCTTTGTTGTAACACTAGCTGGTCTTTTCTACTTCTTGTAAGTCGACGTGAACTGTTAAACTTTTTTTTTTTGACACCGGATTAGAATCTTAACTTAGAGAGAGCTTCTAGATTTTTAAAAGGAACATTTTTAAAAAGAGAAATAGAGCTTTTTTTTTTTTCTGAAAATGCTTTAAAAGCTTTTTACAAAGCCATAAGATGTTTG
Organism: Lophius piscatorius; assembly: GCA_009660295.1. NCBI lineage: Eukaryota > Metazoa > Chordata > Actinopteri > Lophiiformes > Lophiidae > Lophius > Lophius piscatorius. Next base: position 62,395 of record VRLP01001555.1, on the reverse strand, counting down.
TGACAGGCAGGACTGAGGAGCAAACACGGTCTAATATCACTAATCTGTGCAGAGAAGTCATGTGCATGCTGGGAAGGGTCCATGACGCGGACAGCTGCGCTTTCTAGATGAAGGAGTTAACTTCCAGTGTCTGCTGGAGACCGAGCTCCACAGTATTATGGGATGTCGAGTTTCGTTGAATTGATTCAAACTGCCCATGTCTCTGGTTCTCAGTTATCTGCAGAGTGAATGCTGTCCTGTAGATGCTGGCGATGGTCGTTAAATTATTGTGAAGTAATGATGGGTGGGGTAAAAAGGACATTCAGTGTCAGTTTTCTGTAAATGAGCTGGAATAAAAGGATTGGGACAACATGGAAGACTCCTGACTTCTTATTTCTGCATGTGGCCGGCAGAGGCCAGCCAGTTTATTGAGTTGCTACAAATTTACAGGAGTTTCATTTGGTGGATTTCAGGGGGACCGAGAAACCACATCACTGATGCCTCCTGGTCCACGCGCCTCCTGTCGTCAGGGAGGCACAAGAACACTTGAAGCTCAAGAACCTCCTCACCAACTTCTAGCTTCGCACACATATTCCTACAGTTGGCATCGTACTTTACTGCAGACTTAAAAGTTTGCGGTGACTGTTCATGACGTCTATCATCAATTGTTTTATTTTATTGCAGACTTTGAAATGTTTATCTTTAAATTTTAGGATTGTTGTTTGACAGACGTGCAACAACAACGGCTCGACTCCACGGAGATGTCGCTGAAGTTATTGTGTATGTCGGACAGCTGCAATATCTGCAATATCCCCTCCCCCCTTAATTTCTTAAAGGGGGGGGAGGGGATATTGCCGATAAATCACATACAGCAGTTTCTATATGAGTACTAATAATATCTACTGCACTGATTATTGTGTTGGTGTTCATCTGGTGTTTTAGGGAGCTACTTGATCTATTGTGCCACGAGACTCTATTATTTAAAAATATAACTGAGAGAAAAATCTACAGCATATCATGAACATGAAAATAAAAACCAAGCCAGACAAATGTTTGTAAACTACCACAATTTAAAAAAAGGTTTGTCATCATTTAATCCACTGATTAAATGTTTTTCTACATTTATTACTGGAGAAGTAACTGTGAAATACTGTTTATGTTGTGGAGGACATTTACATGATTTACCTCCTCGCAGCAGTAGAACTACAATTTATAGAAGTGAAACATTTAAGCACAATACAAGTGTTGCAGTATAGAGTGTGAATAATCTGCCATATAACCTTTGACCTCCTGATGTCGCCATATATCCGTTAATGTGTGTCGGGCAACTCATCAGAGGGAGGCTGATGAAAGTGTCACAATTGAAGAGAGTTATTAGTTATTTTATTTATTAATTCCATCAATAACACCTGACAAATAAAATCACATATGCAACAGGTAACTATATAATGCAATGGACACTAACAATACCCCCATACCATCACAGATGCGAGAGGTAACCATGCAATGGACACTAACAATACCCCCATACCATCACAGATGTGACACTTACCAGTGTAATGGACACTAACGTGCCCGCATACCATCACACATGTGACACTTACCCGTGTAGTGGACACTAACATGCCCCCATACCATCACAGATGTGACACTTACCAGTGTAATGGACACTAACGTCCCTCCATACCATCACAGATGTGACACTTACCCATGTAATGGACACTAACATGCTCCCATACCATCACAGATGCAGCAGGTAACCACATGCAATGATGCAATGGACACTAACATTCCCCCATACCATCACAGATGTGACACTTACCCATGTAATGGACACTGACATGCCCCCATACCATCACAGATGTGACAGGCAATGATGCATGGACACTGAAACCACCTTATGGAGTGAGGAGGATGGTGGACGGTGGAGTTTGCCTGTGAATGGTTGTGATTAGCTGGGGACTAGTGATGGAGGTACACATGGGTTCCAGCCCATCCCCCCTGCAGGTGGATTTTGGTTTGGTGACGTCAAACCAAAATTCAGCTGCTGCCCAAGACTGATGTGAGGATGACTGTCAAAAACAGATCTTCAAGGGGTTTGATGTCCAGCTTCTCCCTGATGTTGCGACCACTGCTGGGGTTGTACCGCCATGTTCCTACAGTAGCCCAGGATGGACAAACCAAATATAATCTCTACTGAGTGTCTTTGCTGTTTTCAGCAGCCACTGCAGTCAGAGTGTTGAAACACTGCTGGATGCACTAAATGTGATCTATGAGGTAAAAACTATCATGGTTGGCGAAATGAGAAAAAGTTTCCCCTTTTCCCCTTTCTTGATCGTTGACCTCTTAATCTGTGTGAACCTCTATCAGGGTTCACACTCCTCTGCAGTCTGGACCCAGCACTGATTGGTCGGTCGGTTGTCCTAAATCCCAACGGGATCATTCTCTTCAACTCGTGTGTGCGTGTGAGAGAGAGAGAGTGGGTGTGTGTGTGTGTGTGTGAGAGAGAGATTGTGTGTGTGTGTTTGTGTGTGGGTGTGTGTGGGTGTGTGTCTGTGCTCCAATGTGCTGAAATCCTACTGAGCTCCCTGGTATTGTTGCCATGGTGAATTTCTGATCAGCCAATCAAAGCTTTGTCTGCAGTGTGTCAGTGTGTGTGTGTCTATGTGGGTTTAAACACATGCATACAAAACAGCCCAAATTGTATAAAACACACATGACACAAACACACAGGTTGCGCTCCTGCTCAGATAGGTAAAATAAGCACATCTCTGTCTCCTCTCTCTCCTCCCATCCCTCGTCTCTGGTCTCTCCTCCGTCTTATTGCCATGGAAACTCTGGTGAGATTGCAGGTTGCAGCAGCAATAAGGGGGGGCAGCTAGAGAGTGAGTGTGTGGAAGAGACAGGGGAGGCAAACTGAGGTAAAATAACATATAATATATAATAAAAAAATATATATATATCCCCTTCATAATATTATGGGGGGGGTATATGATTATATATCCTCCTCATAATCCAGGTCACTGGTTATCTGACACCCCTCCTCTCTGTCTCTGCCCATCATGTTGCTGTTTCCCCCCAGAGTGAGGAGAAACACGAGTTCCTCCCTCTGCTGACCAGCATCTAAATGACCTTATAACAATATAAGTAGGCCTCATTGCCGACTAATAATAGCCTGAGTGTTCCGATTAACACCTTCAATTCCTTTCCAAAGCCTTGCTGGGAGGATTTTCTGACTTTAGGAAGATTTTAAAGCGACATCACATGACTTTGAGAATAACTAGGCCGTCGCCGTCGCTGTCGTCCCCGACAGCAAGGGCATGTCCCCGAAAACCCCCCAATCTCCCATGTTGTCCATATGTGTCAGCCCTATGCTCTAAGATACGATCCCACAGTGACTCTAATATATGATAAGTACCGTTAATATGTTTTTCTGATATCAGTGATAAAACAAGACAGTTTTACTTTACTGTTGACTGTTCATTCTTAGGAGCTAAAGTTAGACACTATTGGAATTATGATTAGGAAGTTATCGACGAGAAACTGTGTTTTCCACAATAAACTCACTCTGATGAGTAAAACATGAACTATCATAGTTAAATTACATAAATATGGGATAGATCTCCTTGTGTGGCTTCATCTGCACCAAATCTGGACTAAATTAGACCGGTGGGTTGGAAGTCATGTCCTTTAAACTGTGGTTTTGGAGAAAAAACTCCCCCTAGTGGGAGAAATATGCAACTGACCTTTCCCCCAAATTGGTCCTGTTCTTTCTCGCACTACGGTCTCTGAGGATACAAAGTTAAAGTTAAGTGTTTCATGGTGAAAAGCGTGAACACATATAGTTTCATGGTTTCTTGTTTGTCTATAGCTGCTACGTAAGCAGAGACAAACTGTTCTCCGGATATTCTGAGTGACAGGGAGAGAAAAACAGAGACGGTACGGATTTGATTTAAATCTTTATTTTGTGACAGAGACGCTGCTGGAAACAGAAACAGACGGTTAGACGTCTGTCATCGTTACTGATATGTGAGCACAGTCCGTTCATCACACATCAGCTGTGCGGGTAACCCTCAACAACATGCTCTGAAAAGTATTATTCTTAGAATACTGACGCATTTGTCCAGTGGGGTGTTCTAAAGTCCTCGTTTCATTGTCATCTCCAGGACGTTGTGACAACTGAGAAATAATCAGGGCAATGGTGGCTCAGTTGGTAGAGTGGTTGTCCACATATCTGAAGGTCGGTGGTTCAATCCCCGGCTGCTGCGTTCCACGTGTCAAAGTGTCTCTGGGCAAGATGCTGAACCCCAAGCTGCTCCCTGTGGAACAGTCGTTGGGACCATTGAATGATGGTTGCTGCTCCTGATGAGTGTGTGGTGCCTTGCATTGTAAAAATGGTGAATGGATTGTACTTATACAGCACTTTTCTAGTTTGCTTGACCACTGAAAGCACTTTTACAACACAGGTGAGCATTCACCCACTCACTCATTTAGCCATTTGGAGCAAGCTGGAGTTCAGTATCTTGCTCAAGGCGAGATACGTATCGCGGTGACCGGGGTTTGAACCACTGACCTTCAGGTCAGTGGACAACTGCTCTACCAACTGAGCCACCGTCGCCCCGACTGATGCTGTAAAAGCGCTTTGAGTGGTTGAGCAGACTAGAAAAGGGATATATAAGTACAGTCCATTTACCATTAATTAAAAAAAGAAGGAACTCGAAGAAAACACGAGATGGAAAAAGACGTTTAGTTCTTTTAGTTAGATCAGGAATATAAAAAACTTATTTTTCTTAATTGCTAGTCAATCTATGAGAAAACAAAAATGGGGATTGGTGCCACCCTGGACGCATCCTGCTTCTCTAACAGCATGCAGTGAATGTGTGAGACTGAGTTTGAACAATCAGATCTGGATTCGATTCTGGATCGCTTATATTACATTCTTGTTGAGTTATTTCTTGTTTCATTTCATATTTTTATTTCTCATCGCTCGTGTCTTGTGTGTTTCACTCGTGCTCCTTCTCCCTCTCTGTGTCTGTCTTCTCCTGTGTCGTCTATATTCTCCTCTTGTGTGCTTGTTCATCACGTTCACCTGTGTTTCCCCTCCACCTGTGTCCCATTGTCTCCTTCCCCCAGTTTTTCTTCTTCTTTAGTTTATGCCGGATTTTTTTGTGTTTTGGACTCTGCTTGTCTTTTGGATTCGGCCTCTGTCTTCTGGATCTGGATTGTTTGCTGAACTGGTCTTGGTTTTGACCACTTCCTGTTGCCTGCATTTTTGTTAAACCACCAAACTGCACCTGCTCTGTCGCTGCCTCTGCCACAGGTGTCTGCATCAGGGTCTTAAACGATGCTCCTGCTAAGTCCCTCACAATGTCCATTAACGTGTTTAAAGTCCCACTGGACCCGTCCTGCTGGAGTAACACTAATCAACTCTTGAGTTTTACAGGTGGATGCAAAATTTTACCCCCGTTGCATTTTAGGATTATTGGCTAGATCTCCTGTCAGTGCTTTGCAATAATAGTTGTAACTTTATTCATGACATTGTAATTAAAGTTCAACATTGTGAAATTTACTCTCTGCATTCGGCCCCTCCCTGAGGAAGCCGTGAGTCGCCCCTGTGAAGCGCCCCGGACCCACGCATGTGGCGTCAGGGGCTGGGCTCAAACCCTAATCAAATCACAAAGGAACCTTTAGAATGTGTCAACACATCAGATTATGTCACATTATCTCTAAACACAATTGTTGCTTTTACTGCTCAGTGCATTCTCTAAATGATTCTCCAGGACTTTGTTGCTATGATCCACCGCTGAAGTGATGCAGATCAAGACGCCAGCTTCTGGCGGCGGTCCTGAAGAATCTTAGCCCGTTCCTCGGAGACAAAGATCTTCAGTTCTGAGATGAGATAATAATTGATGTGCTACAACCACCATCTTCAAATCCCATCACAGATTTTCTCTGGGATTCAAATGAAATATTTATCGAGGATGTAGATTGTTTCAGAACCTCTTCTGGCTGGACTTTGAGGTCTGCTGTGGATCCTTGTCCAATGATGACCAAGAATTATCTTCCTCACATACGGAAAGAAACAAACATTTTCTTCTGGGATGTCCTGATGCTTAATGGAATCCATATAACCTGCTTCCTTCTTCCTCATTCATACATACTGCTGATCCAGAGACTCCAAACCTCCGAACCGCTGTGTCTGACCTAGATGGTCTGACCTAGATGGAGGGTTCTTGGAGGTTTGGAGCAACTTTTCTTATGATTTTGGGTCAGCAGGGGTGAGCATCTAGATTCTAGAAGTTTCTAGATTCTAGAGTCTAGAAGTTCAGGTATGGATCCCTGATGTAGATTTTGGTCTAAACAAATGACTATCGTCCAGTTTCTAAAGCAAGAACTTCCATCATATCCGGTTCTCCTGTAAAAAAGACTCTCTTTCCTTTTTAGATGTAATAAGAATTTAGAAAAACCGTGCACATTTTTATGTAAATATTTAACATGCCATTACTTTTCAGTTTTATCGTGGCTCTTATGTTCCAGAAACCTTTGGTCGATGAAGAAACTTTAGCTGAATCTCTAGTGAAGCGGAAGTGAGCCAAGAATGCCTCTGAATGAATCCTAACGTGTGTGTATTTATACAAAAAGTCATTTTTCAATGAAATCTTGGTTTATTAAATAAATTGGAAAATTACAGTGGCGTTACAATGTATTCACAGAACAAAAACCTTATTTCAAAACCGATTTGTATTTTTCCTCTTTTAAAACCTTTAAATGCAATCATAATAACATCGTTTTTTTTTTTGTCTTCAGGCAACCCCCTATCCACCTAAACGGTAAAATCCAGCAGGATGACTGAACGCTGCCGTCTGTTCACACCGTCAACGGATGGATCTGTCCTTACAGTAAATCAGGCTGTGCTAAACATTAGCATTGTTCACTGAGCTGACTACTTTATACCGATGAGTATAAAGATACAAATGTCTATTTACAGCAGCAGAAACAGCAGCGTTCCTGTCGTTGGCCTTTACAAATGGCGAGTAGCGCATGTCGAATGTTTACTGTATAAATCAGATAGAAAACAACAACAGCAGCAAAGCTGAGCCGACGCTCAGAAGCCAATAAATATAAGGTTTTGTCACCACTAGATCCTGTAAGACTCGCATGACAGCACACGTCATGCTTCACGGGACAGGGACATGTCCAGAAAAGGGGTCGGGGGGGTCTCCAGGGATGGTCTCCCCTGAAAACTGATTCATCGTACCAATATCTTCACCCTTCAATTCAACTATTCGGTTGAGCTCATTCTGAGTCTCTATTTCTGATTGAAAAATGAGCCAGGGGACAGAACCGGTTTACAATACGACCCAGCGGCAGCATGTATGTGCTAAAGAGTAAGGGGCCACGGGTGGAGCCATGGGGGACACCACAGGTCAAAGGGGCCAACAAGGAGGAGGCATTAATCATGTCTATTAAGAAAGGATAAGTGGGCTTTTCTTTTAGAAATTCTGGATTTTGGGAGGATTAATTACATCTTGTCAAATAAATAAATGAAGCCTGAAAATCCCCAAACTTTGGGTTGTTGTGTTTGAAGCAGACATGAGAATGAAACCATACTGAATGATGGTGTGTGTGTAGGCTAGGGTTGATTTTGATCGCTTTTAATTTAATCTTCTTACTCCTGTGTCGCTTGTCCAAATTAAATTCACGATGTTTAGTCAAAGTTTAAAAAAAGTGTGAACTTTCGTAGTCGATGACAAATGTTGAGATTTTAGTCTTGTCTAAAACTTATTATTATTATAAAAATATCCATCAATCCAGTCTAAACTAAACCAACATTTGTTTTGGTCATATTTCAGTTCAGACTATCTGATCTTTGTCTGATGGGAAACTGCTTGAATGGCTCAGAGTTTTGCAGGTTTTAAAGTTTGTATTTCAGTGAGGCCGGGCTTCTGTACCATTTAACGTTTGACGATAAGTTCAGATAGTTTCAGCTCGAGTCAATCTTCAGCAGATCACACTGAGAATCTGAGCACCAAAAATTCGGTATCATACTTATTTCTTAAACTACATTTTCATCTTTTCCATCGAAAATCTTTTCTCTCTCTTTTACCGTCGTTTTTTTGCCAACTAAATGAACGCTAGTGTTAAACCATGTGACTTAAGATTTAACATATTAAATCTTAAGCCTGACTTAAGCCTTCGTACAAAATTCTGACCAACTGACTTAAGACATAAGTCACTCACCTATTCCAATGCCTGCATAAGTCAGAGGGCCACCCCCGTGAAATCTCCTGGACACGCCCCTGCTGGAACACATGACTGTAGTCATCATTTTAAAGAAACAGTGCAGCATCATGGGAAATCTGCTTATTTAAACTTGTTAGAGCATGAAAATAGCTTCTACACTTCTCAGTATGACACATTTCAATCGCTCTCTAAATATTCCTTATATTCTTCTTGTGCAGTCTCCTAACAACCATTTAAAGCTTCAGGTGAGAAAAACCAACGGGTTTCCTGTTCAGTGTGTTCAGGGACCCACAGCAGCGCTGGTAGGTCACAGTGGTGAGTCACGGGGGCAAGGCGGGGGACCCGACCGTAAAAACACACCGTCAGTCAGATCCGACCACCTTCAAGGTCCTTCAGTAAGAAGAAGAGTAACATTTCTTTCTCAGCCGACTGGACTGGATGTGAAAACGGAGGGCGACCAGGATGTTAGCAAAAATAATGAAATCAACTGATCCAAAATATTTAAGTATCTATACATATATAAAAGAAAATTTAGTGAAAAGCAAAAAGTGATTATAGCAAATAAGACACCGTACATACGTTGTAAACTGTTGATTATTCAGATTACAAATATTAGCATGAAGGCTAGCTATGTAGCCGCCATTTAATTAACAACATGTAGCCTAATAACTGACAAACCAACAGTTTTTACTCGTTTATTATCAGTATCTTCCTCAGAGACTCACGTCGTCATGAGCTCCTTCTGTATAACAGAGTCTGAGGGCCACATTCAGAGAGAAAACTCAGAGATGTCTAGTTAATGTTGATATATTAGAAAAAACTAATCATAATTTCACAAAAACGTAATAAAACCAGAGGATAAAGTTACAGTCTTATAAGGTAGAAGTCTTGATATACTTTTGTAATAATTTAATATCTCATTCGCTCACTGGTGACGCTCTTCTGATATTAATCATCTCATAATTAGGCCTTTTGGGTATTCTCATAACATTATGACCTGTACTTTTCTACTGTTAAAATTGTTCCCCTGTTATACTTTTTTTTTTGTTATACTTAAAATTCTTCCTTCACTCTTGTAATATTTATCATTTACTCTTATAAAATTAAAACTTAACTCTCATAAAATTCAAAATATGTCTTTAAAATCTTAATGTTATGACTCTTATTTTGAAAAATTAGGACTTTATTCTTATAACATCAAATCTTGCTAATACAAAATTATAATTTTATTATAATTATATTACGACTTCTTAATTTACCCCCATAATCTCCTATTTTTCCGTTCCTCAGTGTGGCCCTTATACTCCACTGTTTATCCACACACAGATTAATAATACAATAGATTCAGGAAATCAAGGGCTAAAATAACATTTGATTATTAAGGCTGCAGACAAGTCTTACTTGCGAGTTTCAGGGTTAACAACAGGTTCACAGATGTCTAGATTCAACATTTATTTCACAGAATCCTGCAAACACAAACAAAAGCAAAAGAATAAAACTAGAATTACCTACAAAATAAAACATCTCTTCACAATACAGTCAGAAGCCGAAGCAGTCAAACAGCACTTCCTGTGGATAAATCCGGTTTAGAGAAGCGCTCCGGAGGCAGGAATGATCAGGTTCACTCACGTCCCTCCAGATAATTGATCAATCGCCATCGTGTGTGTGGGGGATCTGGGAATATTGCACATTAAAGAGAAGAGTCAGTGTCATCTCTTTGAACAATTCCAATCTGAAGTAGGAACGATGCAGGCGGGCTTCATGAGGGCAATGGTGGATCAGTTCCATTAAGTGTCCCTCTGTACTACAGCAGCATCTCCTCAGGGAGAGGCGGTCCTCCAGTTACCTTCTGTGACACGTCCAAAACAGTCCTCTGCTACGTCCTCTTAGTCCAGACATCTCCTGCATGAGCACAAACCCTCCATTCAGTTCTCACAGGGCTGCCAAAAATACTCTTTAATGGAACTTGTGCTTTCCGTTTCCGACAGTCCGATTTTAGATTTTTAAATGTGGACAGATGAGGTGAGGTAACAAAGTCCCTTCTTAGTTGGAAATGGATAAATGCTATGTTAAAAATGCTTCAAATAAGAAATAAAATGAACAAGTACTCAGTAAAGTTATCATAAGCTAAGAACGTAAACATGCTGTGAGGTTTTCTCCACTAACACTATAAAATTCGATCGTGCCCCTTGAAACTATAAGGTTCCCCCCTAAACCCAACGACACTCACAATCCCACTGCGCCGCGTCTTACGAGCTCAATAGATCCAAACTTCCTTCAAAAGGGATTTATTTCTCGCTCAAAGCACATAAAACTGGAGTCCCATGTACAACTCAGAAACTAGAATACATTCACTTGAAATGTTTGCGCTGATATTTACAGGTAGCCGAGTAATTCCACTCCACGGACATGCCTTTGACATCAAGTTACATCTCTTGTGTTTGATTACAGACTACATTCCACGACATCTATCATATCAAAATATACATCTCTATCTGCAGGGCTATTTACAGGGATGGCACTGGAATGACGGGAGCGTTCTGTTTTGATGTTTTTGCTGGAAATGCAGTAGGCCTCATTCGCGACATGTACATATGTGAAAAATAATGAGCTATCGCAGCAGTGTTGTATGCGTACATTCCTCGGGAGCGCGTTTCCGTAATAACACGACTCTATCCTTTCATTTTCCACATGGAGAGGAAATGTGGTTGAGGCTGGTGAAGCAGCTTTGGTTTCTGGATGGAGTGTGCGTGAGTCATTTCACATTACATGGTTTAGTAAAGACTCCTTTACGATTATAGAGACTAAAAAAGAAAAAAATCCCGCCCACCTACCTGTCCGTGGCAAATGTGTACTGTACTGGTTCTGCCTCCTGTAGACGCGTAGCGCCGAAACCTTTCACGGATCCTGATCCTGTCGTGAAGTTTTCTTGTTTCCACATGAACAGATAACAACGCGCAGGAAATGCTAAAAGAACAGCGCTCATATTTATGTTATCTACAGTAAATTTCTCGTCTACCTGACCGCTCTAACTGCTTTCACAACCCGTCCACACAGAGACACCGGTGTTGTATTCGGCGTCTCGCTCAAGGACACTTCAACATCGACTTCTGAGCCACAGCTGTCCTCAAACTAGTCCTACGCTGTCATCCCCGACAAGCAAGGGTATGTCCTCCACAAGCCCCCGATCCACTGCGTTGTACAAGCAATCACCCTGATTGAACTCCACAAAATAAATGTAAAAGTTATGTGCCAAAAAGTGTTTTTCAGAAAAGACTTCCACCTAGTGAGTAAAATATAAACCATTAGAGTAAAATCTGATATATACTATATAGATTTCATCGAATCGATTCATATGAACCAAATTTGGACTAAATCGGACCAACGGTTGAGAAATGATGATGGAGACATAGTTTACCCTAGTATCAGAAATATACAACCGACCTTTCCCAAAATCAATCCAGTTCTCCCTCACACTAAGGTCTATGTGGGTATCAAGAAATGATCCAAGAGACAGGGTTTGAGTTATGGCGTCATCACGACGGATCTGCAGACGCGGAAGTAGAAGGGGGGACAATCCCTTTTCCCCCCAACTTTTCAGGGACGTATTTACCAGAACCTTTTTATGATGCCCCCCAGGATACTTCAGCTTCTAAGAAGAGCAGACCCATTTAACTGAAGAAGAAAAGATATCACATCATCAGATAACTGCAGAGAAATCATCAAAGACAACAAGACTAAAAGTTTAGAGATGACTTCCCAGACCAGCCTGATCCTGATCTCAACTGGACCGAGCTGAGACTAGGTGTGAATGTATCCAAGGTCACTTGGCTTCATTCAGAGTGCCGTGTGAACATTCATCTGACCCGGGCCACATTGAAGGACAAAAAAGGCTCTGACAAAGAAGGTAAGCAAGAACACCTGACTGGAGAAACCGTTGAGAGGTAACCCGCTGGAATATCAACTCAAGTTTCAAAGATGGCTGCATACTGATGGATTGACGGCACTGCAAGCGCTGACCCCACCATCCCTGGAAACGGCGAGGTCACGGAGTGGCTGGAGAGCTCACAGCTGTAGCCTCCAACCTCCTCAATTTACCCCCAATTTTTCCAAAGCAGATCAAAAGCTTGTCACGTTGCACCGCTGTGGAGCAGATGCGACCAGCGGGGGAGCGATTGCTCCACACTGTGCGGCTGTAGGTTTCCTGCTGAGTTGAATCCAGCAGGTTGACTGCACAGATCTCAACTCTGAGTGGTTTAAGGAAGTTTCATCTTCAGGTTTTCTTTCATGGCAGGATTTGATGCTCTGTTTCTTTTTCTTTTGCTAAATAATAAGCACGATCTTCCATTTGTCAAAACAGTAAACAGATATCAAGCAACATGTAAAGGTGCAACATGTAAAGATGCGACATGTAAAGGTGCAACATGTAAAGGTGCGACATGTAAAGGTGCGACATGTCGGCCTCTATGGAAGAGGGGATATAACGGGATTTTTCCAAACAAACATTTTTTGAGCTGGTTCTGCACTAAAAAGACTCAGCTATGCAAATTGTATTCCAATTACACAGCGATACCCCTACATCTTCATACTGCACCTTTAAAGACACCCAGTTATCAGATATTATAAGTCTTTATGAAAGGCTGTCTACCACAATTGAATTGCAATTATATTTATATAATGGATTTTTGCTCTTTGTGCTGAACACATGTTGTCATTTTGTCCCAGTGCTGGAATTCATTTGCATAAAGAGGCGAGCGACTGATCCGGTTTGGAATCAGTTTCATGTCCACATAATGATTTGGCACAGGTTTGGCGCCGGACGCCCCTCCTGACACAAGCCTCCCCTACGGCGGCCCATTAGTATTAAGATGACATCATCTACGATCGCTTCATCCCGTAGCCAGTCAAGTGTTCCTATATAGTTAACAAATGGTATTTTGTTAAACTTTACAGTTGGTCAAAGCTTAAATCTGGTTTAGGAAATATTTATTTTGTTCTGGATAGTGGTAGCATCTCGTTGCTAAGTGTAGCTTGCTGCTAAAAATGGATTGTCCATTCTAGGCCAATGTACAAACATGGCAGTGCAGCATGGAGGCCTCCGTGTTAGAGGACCTGCTCCCTCTGTAGATGTCAGGGGCTCAATCTAAGATCTATCATAGACCTCAGATCATACTCTCATAAAAAAAAAAAAAACATAATTCTGAATATTATATTCCATCTATCCCAAGAGATCCTCCTAAATCCTACACACTGAACCTTAAAACAGCAGACGATCAAATGATGATAACATGATCGGCAGTAGTTGGTTTGAAGACATGGTTTGACTAAACATCACCGGGGCAGATAATCACAAGCATGGAGGACATTAACCAGAAAAACAACCAAGAATCTAGTGTCCATGTTAATTATTTCTCACGTCATCCACGGAGTACTAAGGCCACATTGACAAAATAAAAAAAAAATCTGGATTTTAAGAATAAAGTTTAAATATTATGAGAATAAAGTCTAATATTACGTGTTTAATGTCATAACGTCACAACAAATTAAGCCATTTTATGTCAAAGAAGCATAAAAAAGAAGAATAAATTGTAAAAGTAATGATATTCCAGGAATAAAGTAGAAATGTTATGCGGATAAAGTTGTGCTGTCACAAGAAAAAAGTCAAAACATGATAAATAAAATGCCATACTTTTTAGTGATAATATTACAAGAATAAAATCATGAGTTTGACCAAAAAAATCTACAAGTAAAGAGTTTTAAATTTATATATATATATATATATATATATATATATTTTTTTTTTTAAATCGTAAGAGAATTTTACTATGGAAAAAGATAGATTTTCATAAAGAAAACATACATAATAACGGTAATAGTTAATTGTCGACCATCTCGAGGTCTGCTGATGAAGACTAGGGGCTCCAGGTTTCCTCCAAGCATGTCTGGTTTTTCCTTCAGAACAGATTCGCTTCTTCCATATCTTTTAAAGGTTATAGATAGATAGATATTAAAATGAACATGTTGTTAAAGTATAAAATCATTTTATGATGTTTTGTCACACCTGTACTAAAAATGCTCCATGTTCCTCTTTCATGCTAGTCACACACTAATGTGTATCCTAACATCACAACATAACCAGTAATGTAACAGTTCTCTTCAAAATTAAGGCTATAAATGATTTTTACTTTTAAAGTAAATAAAGACTTTTTTCTTCCAAAATGACTTTTTTTCCTTCTAAAATAAATTACTATTCTTATTGAGATGATGTATCAAAAAGTTCCATCAGAGAGACTATCCTCTTTTACACTCAGGTCACAATTATTATTCACTCCACTCTTTTATCCCCACCTTTCTCACACACACACACACACACACACACACACACACACACACACACACACACACACACACACACACACACACACACACACACACACACACACACACACACACACACTGATATCAGCTGCTCTCATTCAGGCAGCATCATCATCATCATCATCCAATCACTTGGTCTCACCTGCACGATTTACCCACAACCGTTAGCTGCTGTCTTTAAATACCACTCTCTCATTCAACTAGTTATTTCATGCTGCTGTTCGCACACCCTTCATCTGCCCAGCTCCACCTGGTCCTCTCAAAATCCATCATTCATAAGCCTCAGCAGAGTCATCAGCCACCACCACCAGTATTCAGGATATTGCTGCTGCATGATCACAATCCCCTCAAAGAGTCAGAGCATCAAAGACTTTCTAATAGAGAAGCACTGACTACAATTTAATGATATTGGACGATTCCGACAATCATTTTTTTTCTTGAAAGTTTTAAAACCATAATTGACATTTTACATACATTCATACATCGTGCACGTGACTGGCTCGGCAGTTTTGCTAGCTTTAGCCGACGTTAGCCTCTTGAAACTTAGTATGTTCCTCGGGGTGATTCATTTTGAAGAGTCTGATTAAGTTTGTTTTCAAAACATTTGCGAGGTTGTTCCTCCGCAGCTTATTTTGGCCTTACTGGTGTCACTAATTGCGAGCTTTGTGTTTTCTCTCACGGTGAAAGATTCCCATGCTGGTGAGATGTTTGAAGACATGGTCGCTCATGCTGGTGGGTGTGTGCAGCGCACGGTCAGAACCGGCACGGACTAATCACACATCATCTGTTGTGATAAATCCTTCATCTTTTCTCCATACCCTTCTCTGATTGAAATATAATGACTCTTATAAAATTGGAACAACTTTTTTTCTGAAAGTCTTAAAGTTTCCCTAACTCTCCATCAGGCTCGTTCAAACCGGTCCTGTTTACATCCGTCCACTATTTGGCTGAAGCAGTTCTTCATCGGGACTAGTGTGATATGTATCGCGTAAATGTTCTGTTCGGTCATTGACCAGCTCAAAAATGACTTAATCACTGTGATTTTTGACGAGTATCTTTGAACTTTAAGTATAATTTAAATTAAAGGAACATTTTCTCTGGCATCTTTGAATTCAATGAAGCTAAAATAAAGATTTTTAAAATATTTTAAAATAAATTTACATTAGCGTTCAAAACCATCAACACATACATACAAATGTTATAGTTTTAGAAGATGACGTGTTACATTCTTAATAGTTTTATAGCGCCCACCCATCACAAACGTACTTCCAATTCTCAAAAACACAACGACATCTGGTAAAAATTAAAAACCAAAAAGTTCGGACCGAACCACATCCTTCCCATCTGTGTTTCTTGTTCGCCAATCTGGGTCTTTGTGTACAAACTTTTACATCTATTTAAACTGCCTCCACTATTTTACATTAGTTATAAAACCACACATTCATCCATCCATCAAATAATCCATTTACACACTATCAGGACCACAAATGTGAAATGATTAACAGAAGTCCTCTCGGTTATTGTGCCTTTCATTTAAACGCGCGGTCATGTGACTGAATGCTGATAGCAGCTGCAGAGATCTTCATCTGAGCGCCTACCAACGATACGCAGAGATAACTGACCATAAATAATAACGCTACGTTCAACTCTATAAACATCCACTGTCTTCAAACTGCAGGAATTGTGCTCTTTAACACTGTACTTGATCCGACCACGAGGATCCCAGGCATCCAAACTCGGACTGTGGCGAGCCCACGGTCACATGACCTCATCTGATGGCACTTTGGGCAACAAGGAATGTAAACGCTCAATAGTTCAAAGGATGTAAAAATACCCACATTACCTTAAATCCCAACCTCACGAAACTCATTAAAAGAATAGAAGCGGAGAAATAAGTGATTTGTGTATTTAAAAAACTGTCTGATAGGAGGGTCGCACCAAAAAGTAGGACGATGTTAAATAAGCGAGTAGAAGCATTGGACACACGGCGAGGAGGAACTCACTATATTTTGCAGCGGATCCTGATGGCAGGGTGGATTGTTGGATGTTTTTTAAATACAAATGATTATTATTATTATTATCAAATTGTACAGAAATGTTGACATTAATTGATGTTTATTGTACCAAATGCTTTATCAAATATTTATTTATAATTAATACAAATTCTAGATTTACTATTTTTATTCATCTCCTGTTTTAACCTTCATCATTCGTTCTTTTTTGTTGTTTAGCCGATATTTCAGTTACAGACCAAACACACAGCCAGTTGTGATGTTTGCTGATCAGCCATAACATTATAACCACTTTGCTTGTGCTCTGTAGGCCCATTTTACCAGTAAAACAGCTCTGATTGTCAAGACATGGACTCCAGCAGACCTCTGAAGGCGTGCTGCGTTATCTGGCGCCAAGACGTTAGCAGCGGATCCTTTAAGTCCTTGACCTTATGAGATGGTGCCTCTATGCTGATGACTTATTTGTCAACCACTGCCCACCATTGCTGGATTGGCTTTAGACAGAACAGGGACCAATGACTCATCACGCTGCTTGCTTTATTCAAATAGCAGATCCTGGTGCCATCTCCTCTCCAGGTAAGTCATGCACACACTTCTATTAATCCATGTCCAGCTCTGATGCTGGCGTGCCCAATGCAGGATCTTCCGGCAACATTCAGGGGTCTGAGCAATCTGACCAGTCTGTAACCGTGCAGTCCCTATATTTACCTAGCTCTGTGTTCTGGCACCTTTCTAGCAGAACCATTAACCTTTCCAGCATTTTGTGCAAAAGTAACTCTGTGGTATCAGACAACATAGGAAAGCCCCGACTTTCCACACGCTGCAGTTGGCTTTTGGCATCCATGACCCTCTCAGCGGTTCACCGGTTGTCCTGTCTTAGACCCATTTGATGGGTACAAACCAATGCACCCCTGCAGTTCTGGAGATGCTCTGACCCAGCCATATAGAAATCACAACTTGGTAATCATCATTTGACTGTTTTTACTGCTTCTCACACATCAACTTTAGGACAAATTGTTCATTTGCAGCCTAATATATCCCACCCCCGGACAGGTGCCAAGGTTATGAGATAATCCATGTTATTATGAGTTTGTGTATAAGTGGTTATAATGTTATGGCTTAAGTTATGGCAGTGTCGATAACTTGTTTGGATTATGTTAAGATTGGAGTGGTCCTCTAGGTAGATGAGTGTTAATGCCGGACGCAGGTCTTCTGTGCGGCAGGATTATCTAGAGCGATGACGTCTGTGAGCGTTAAGATTCACCAGACGTCACACATGCGGACGTCAGAAGGATGTCGATGAAGTGACGGACAGGCTCATTGCAGTGGCCTGTGCACGCCTTAGGAAAATGTCATGAACCCAGACATGGTGGCGTTTGGTTCTTCTACAGCATATATGAACCGGCCGTTGTGTTTACGCCAATCATGGTTGATGATGGAGGTTAAAAGCGGAAATAAATATCAACATCATTGTCAAATGGTCTCTGGTGACATTCGCGTGAGAGAAAATTAAGTGACGAAAGATGTCTGTGAACGCATCGTAACACGGTCCAGAAATTCATACTGGACCAGAATTGAAGTTTGAGGTTTCAAAGAAAAAATTCGGAGAAAAAAAAAAAAATATCAGTTTTTCTTCACAAAATCATTAATATTTGATCGTTATAAGCTGTCAGACAGCTGGGAAACAAATATCAATTAATATCAAATTTGCAAAGACACATCACAAGTTCTACTCTTTACAATTACAGGTAATCCTGGAAAATATGTTGTTTCTTCATGAAGACATTATTTTCACGATATTATAATGTTTATTATGCTTTCTTGTAAAATTACACTAAACTCTAGCGAACGACAATATTTTTCTTAGTATTAAACTTTACTTTTTTTGCACTACGAGGGCTGTATTATGAAATAAAGACGGTATTTTTCTAACATTGCACATTTTCATGACAAATTATTATTGTAATGTTTCCTTTTACTCTTCATTATATTGCAAACTTTCTATAAAATCAAGGTGACTCTGGAAATGTTAGATTACAAGCAATAACGGCCGACCTGATGAGCTCATTAATGAGCAAAAAATAGATCAAAATCTGAACTTCATTCAGTCTTTGGATTTGTGATTTGTGTATGGACTACTTTTTCTCATATGTCAGTATTCGGCGCGGACACCACGCACTGATAATTCATTTACTGCACATCATTAAAGTCCAGCATGTGTTTTATCGGTGTGAGCTCTTCTTCTACTATATTAAACGCTCCATGCCCCATGATACAGCTCTTGTCCAAAACAAAAACGACACACCATCAGCTAAGACACACTGTAATCACCTAACAGGGACTCCTGTAGCCCGGACACAATTAAGAAATTCCACTGTGGCCGCCGCCCACCATCATATCTACAATCCCTGCACCGCTCGGGAAATCTCCATCTATCGCCGGTACAATGCGAAGCATATATAGAGAATATACAGCATGTATAAATATTGTGATAAGAATGATGTTGCATTTACAGCTGTCAGGGGGGAAAGGGGGCCTTAGTCATGAGGCATCACCCCTCCCGGCTGGCAGGGACAGATGGAGGAGTCCCTCCCTCTCAGCGAGTCAGCAGTTTTTGAAGCCCATTAGGATTTTGCCTGTAAGGCGAGTGCACAGGATTTATTATATTTACAAAAACCGACTGGTGCTTCCAGCAGTCCAGGCTTCCAGCAGAGGAGTGAGTCAAAGTCACCCCTCATATGTCGGGTCCTGACTGAAGTCTGTTGTTACTGGTCAATTAGAGGCTGGGAGCAGGGTTAGGTGTGGATGTACTCGTTATGGCTTGTGAACCAAGATGGATCACAAACCTATTGTTAGCAGGTTTCACTAAGCCTCCAGTGCCCCTCAGTCACACTTGCCCCCTGAATGGTTAGCTGAAAAGATGTGGGTGGGCCTAAAAGGTGTGCGTCCCGATTGAAAGATGCTGGTTGGTGGACGGACTTAACAAATTTTAATTTTCATTCTGGTCCCAAACTTCCCCAGCAGCATCTCCGCTGACAGTAGTGCACATGATCACAGGTGTAGGCGGATGAACTCAACACCGATCTGGTCATTCTTTATAGGCCAACCCCAGAGTAGGAGGAGGGGTGTGAGTCAGGAGGGGGCGGGGTAAGGTAGGGGGAGGGGTTGGGCCGGGACGAGCAAACATACCCTGCAACTGCCTGCTGGGGTGGATGGGGTGGATGGGGTAAATGGGATTTTCTTGAAAGCTACGAAGGTTTTCGTGGAAACGAATGCTGCTCTCCTTCTCTACACGGTTACCGTCGTGGTTGATATCCAGGTCGGGGGTGGGCCCTCGATCGGGGACATGGGCCATGTGAGAGCCTCCCTTCCTCTTTAGGGTTGACTCACGACTGGACGAGGCCACTGACTGGCAGTCTGAGCCGCCGTCGCTGCTGGCAGCCGTTACCTCCACAGGTGTGACCCTGATGGTGGTGATGGCCTGAGGGTGGGGGTGGAAAGGAGGGGCAAAGGTGACCGTGGGACTGAATGGCATGCTGGTATTACTGAAATTAGGGTTGTAGTTGATGTGAGCGTTATTAAAGTTGGGGTTATTGAAATTGCTGGGGTTTAAATTAGGGTGCTGGAAGTTGTTGGCGTGGCTGGGATGTAAGGGATGTAGAGGGTATACAACATGTGGATGGTTTGTGTATATGCCTCCTCCTCCCCCATCATCTCCTCCCCCTTCGCACTCCATTTCGATCCCCGTCACACTCCTCCTCCCATCCATCCCTCCATCCCTCAGCGAGTCACAGCTGTCTGTGTGTCTGTTCAGGTCGTTCTGAGCGAACGTTATCTGTCGCAGAGATGGTCGCTGTTCTGGTGGTTTCCATCGCCAGGAGCCACTCCCATCAGTACTCGGCGGCTTCACAATCGGTTTCTGTGATCTCGACTCTGGATGGGCGTCGACCCGGACTATACTTCCGGATCGTTCCAAACCTCCGCCTAAAAGAACAAGAAAAATAATTAATATTGACTCAATATTATCGTCCCTGACTGCCACCAAAGCCTCATAAATGCTCAACCTACAAACGCCAATCAATACGTCCGTCACAAATGGTGTCACAAATCTGTCAGCGCCGCGATAGGTCCTTTACGTTGACACTGATAGATCCACAATATGGCAGTGAAGAGAGAAAAGAATAGACAACAACGAAAATGGTGACAGGAGAGGAGGTCGTGATAATGGACCTATTAATTAAAAAAAAGGATAAAAGTGGAGGCAGCAAAGTGCTTGGGGGTCTTTGAATAGGGCTGGGGGTAAAAAGAATCAATAGTATAATACCACAATATCTTGGTTGGCAATAATGACTCATTAAACGGGTGCCTGAAATTTATACTTCGCTTCAAAGATTGGAAAAATGATACGAACTTTTCAGTAAGAGAAAAATAACATGAATTGCTTTTGCTTCCTTGTAGATCATGTAATGGTTTTGTTTTTTGTTGAGGTCAGCAAAGGTCAAGAGGAAGTTGATAAAACAAAGATTGAATATCTTAGCAAAGAAAATAGACAGACTTCGTCCATATGTAAATCAAACGTGAGAACTTACTTTGGATTATAATACTCTGAACATTCATGGGGGTTCACCTCGGATGCTACCACCCAGAGAGAGCGTCGGACTAGAACAGAAAAGCTACCGATGCTGGAAACACTTAGCTTAAGAAGAAACCTCCTAACTGAGAGCGAGCAAAACTAACAACGGCGTTCATTACCTACTACTTGTGGAAAGACCTTCAACTACACAACCTGGTACAAAACAAGAGCTTTTATAATCCGCTCAAAACACTGGAACCAAGCGATGTCACTAT
This sequence comes from Lophius piscatorius, assembly GCA_009660295.1. Taxonomy (NCBI): domain Eukaryota; kingdom Metazoa; phylum Chordata; class Actinopteri; order Lophiiformes; family Lophiidae; genus Lophius; species Lophius piscatorius. The sequence continues at coordinate 40,934 of VRLP01001555.1, read as the reverse complement.
TTTTCTCAAGCTCTACAGAAAATTCATGCGTAATGTTCATGAACGTTTGAGGGGAGTGGAGAGGAGTTACTTGAGACCCTTGGACGTATACGGTACAGATTCATATCTGACGATGTGAGCTCACTATGTCACTGATGCGATCTGACGCTCTCCAAACGCTCTTCTACGTACCCGTAATAGAACAGTAAACTGCAGTGGATAATACCCATGTAGACAAAGTATTCCTGTGGGGTAATAATTTGCAGTTGAAATAAGGTTATACTGGAGGATTAGGCTCAAAAACGGATATTTCATACAAATAAGCCATTTTTCCTTTTCTTGAACAATAGAAGAAATTTCAATGTGGTTTTCATTTTCATTATATCACCTCAAAGTCTGGGATACTATGGAGTTGTGATATATAATTGTGACTATTGTGATAACTCAAAATTGATTTTGGAAAAGGTCAACTGCATATTTCTGAAACTAGGAGCAGCTTTATCTCCAAGAGATTTCTGGACATAATTTCTCAACCACTGGCCGATTAAGTCCAATTTATGAGCATGTGAATTAGTGTAGGAGCTCTATCTTGTGTATATCATATTTTACTCTTATATTTCGTATTTTACCCACTCGGGGGAGAATTTTACGAAAACATTGTTTTCCACGTGGAAGTTAGTGACGGCTTTTCGGCGCTACGTATCGTTCTTGTCTGCTTTACTTTCTAGGCTCCTTAACTCTTAATAGGAAAAATATATCAAGAGTTCTAAAGTCTTAATCTGTTTGTAACTGCTGATACGCAGCCACAACATTAGAACCAGTTACTGCTTCCGATACTGGGGCTGATCCTGGAGGAATAAAGCGATGATTGACAGCCCACAACGCACTGCTCTCCCGCATGAAGATCGCCTTCATCAAACCATTTTTTCATTTCTGTTTTCTAGTGATTAATGATTAAGGCATAGTGAAAAACAACTCTTTAAAAAAAAGTCATTCATTTGTGTTGACCTTGGAAATGAAAATCGTCTTGTATTTTAACTTTGATATGTGTATTTTGGAACAAACCATCTACTAGCCACTTGTTTATCATTACCCGGATGTAAAAGAAATACTTGAATTACAAAAAGATTCACAAACCTACGATCAAATTGGGGGTCTCTGGTGATTCCCATCAAATACATTGCCAACGTGTAGGTCGTTATTTTCAGTCGTGTTATTTTCAGTCGTGTTATTTTCCGTCCTCTTACTCCTTTCTTGTTATTTGCGTAGACATTAATTGCTTCTTGCTTGAATCATAATAATAATAATACATTTTATTTATAGAGCGCTTTTCATAGATACTCAAGCTTTACTGATACAGAGTAAAACAACACTGTTAACAGGAATTTAGATCAGACAAAAAATATCAAAGACGTGTTTCAAATCAAAACAGATTAAAAAACAATCACACACTTATTACACATTTAAAGCTGATCTGAACAGATGGGAAGACCGGCGACACTTTCCCCAACGATTTCTGGTGATACAGCTCCGTGTTATCTGTATCCATAAGTTTAATGGAATACGTGCCCATGTATGGATGAAGGTCTTTATCGTTCGTTAACATAGGGGGTTCATGAGGTCTAAGCATCAGAGTCCATAATCAGATAACTGAGGTCACACTCCTCACCTCACTATTTACTGTCTGTACCTCACTGACGCTTAGTTCAAGAAGAAGGTACAAAGCTTCATGCCTTAAAACACCAGACTGAGGGTTGGCAAATATCAGGCCATTCGCCAGCGTCCGTAACCGCAGTATTTACATTGTGTGCCTAGGCATCAACAATCCTTTGTTGACGGCTTTTCAGGTGATTGACAAATCAAAACCTGATTCGATGTTCAGCTAAAAGCGAATCGGTGCACAGTCAGAGAAACTGAGCAAACAACACGGAAAGACTAATTCCTTGTCAATCCAATAAAATCATTTCACAATCACAGGGCCCTGTGGAACTTCATGAATGGCGAGTAGAGTTCTGTACAAACTGTTTTAAAGCTCTGACTACGATTGTAACAACTTTTTATATATCCTCAATTCAAGCTTCTTCCAGTATCTCTGTCTCAATGGTTAATACAGTCTACCGCCACCTGCTGGTTTGAGTCATCTCTCGTTAGTCGCTCATCTCGCCATGTGTTCAAGTGCAACTTTCTGGCCTTGTAACAGACGATGTGAGCCACAGCTGGAGTCTGTCTTTGTTGACTCCACTTCTTTCATGACTGTTCGTTGAGTCCGGGGCTTCAACTGCTCCATTACAAACTTCATTCTAAGTAAATACTCCTAGAAGTCTAACAGTACAAGCCATGCATATTAATTGAGTACAGACCTCCTCCTCCCACTACTCCTGTGGTGGAGGCCGGCGGTGAAGGGTCCTGGTCCGTCAGGGCTCGGTACCGAATGGATCCGGTACAGCTGACAGTGCTGCCACCATCCTCCGACCGAGGAGAGTGAAGCAGACCTTGCTGCTTAGATAAGGCTATTACCTGTAACGGGAGATAACAGTCAGGTGTGAGTGTTTCCACGCGTTGTTTGGGATACTTGCTTATTATCAACCGGCCTGTTCTTCTTGTGGGGGGAGATCTGCTGCTACAACCAGGAGTCATGAAACAAAAAGGTCATGACTGACAAACAGCCTCCTTGACATTTAGTTTTACAGTATTGATAAATTCATCACCTGTATAACGATCACTCTGAGGTCAGGGCTATTATACAATCTTCATTTATAAATACCTTTTCAAATCTCTTTCAATTTTTACATGTGTCACGTTCACATTCAGGAATAAGCAGCTTGTTACCGCTGCCAACGGGGCAGGAAGGATCATTCATATTCGTTTGTCTGTAAAAGTGAGGACAAGCATTCACCGCTAATATTACCAGGAATTAAAAATCCACTTCCTCAGTTTTCACCTGAACACCTCACATCAACACTCATAAAATGTTAAATGAAGTCGTCTAACTCAAGTACTGTAGATGAAACAAGGGGGAGATAGAATCCCTAGCTTAATTAGGGAACAAAACATTGGCTGACTGGGGAGGTCTAATCGCTGCTGTGGGCTCGGGATAGTTCCTTTAGATCCGGCGACTCAGCATCACACAGGATGGCATGAAAAACCCAACAAGAGGTCTGGAGATCTGCACACCAAGTACTGTACTGACCTGTAAGACGGTATTTTCCAGCATTAACCCTAGCAAGGCTGCTGGATCAGACAACATACCTGGTCGTGTCCATAGAGGCCAAGCCATAGGGCCTACTTGCTGGAAGAGCACCATCATGCCTGTACCCACAAAACCAAACCCAGCCTGTAAGAACGACTTCTCTTCAATTAGCCATTACTCCAGCCACCATGAAATGCTCTGAGCGACTTGAAATGCAACACATGAAAGCAGGCCTCAACGCCAAAATGGATCCCTGGCAGTTTGTGTTCAGTGTTAACCTGTTGATGATACCATATCCGCCATACTCCTCCTCCTCCGCCTCACACTGTCGCATCTGGAAAACAGGAACACCTATACCAGAATCCTTTTCATTGACTTCAGCTCTGCTTTTAATACCATCATTAAAAGCAGCTAGTGGAGACACCGTGGTTCTGAATGAGGTGACTGGCATCTGTAACTGGATCGACAGGTGCTACTAACATGTGAAAATCTACTACGTGAGCAAAAGCTACCTCGTCCCTTACAGTTTAATTCTGTCATCTACTAACCCTATTAGGAAGTTTGTAGATGACACCACGGTAGCCAGCCTAATTAGCAATGAGGTTTATAATACACAATCTTGTCCATGACGCTGACAAGACCAAAGAGAAGATTGTTTGAGAAAGGTGAACTCAAATCATCATCTTCCACTGGTTCTGCTGTGGCGAGGTCAAAAAGCACCGAGTTTCTTGGTTGAACTACTGACTGAGTACCTGGCTTCAAGTGCCAACAACGCTGCCGTCATCAAGAGGTCCCAACATCAGCTCCACCCCTCAACAGGCTAGAAGGAGCGGAACTCTTTAGTCCACCCTTAACCAAGTTTTACCGCGCAGGAGTAACAAATTAGGAAAGATGACAACTACGTATGATAGAGAAAACAGATGAAATGATAATTGATATCTCATTGCCATCCCTGCAGGACTTCTGAAGAGCCTTCAGCTTCATCATCGACCCCTCCCGCTGCGACCCCCACACCATGCAGTCTGAGCATTTGCAGTAGAACCGTTGAACAGTTTTCACCCCCAGATATTCACTCTCCTCAACTCCCAACAGGAGTCCTGCCCAACCCATCCACCAACTCACTCTCTCACTCACTCACTCACTCACTCACTCACACGGAGGGCAATTCGTGTACTTTATAGAAACAAGGGCACAAATTCACCTCATGGCCCCTAAATGTTGCCCTTTATTATATCTCTGAAATGGATCATTTTCAACTTTTATACCCACATAGACATTAGTGCGAGGAACAACTGGATTGATTTTGGTAAAGGTCGATCGTAGATTTCTGACCAAGGGGGAGTTTTACTTCTAAAAGTTTTCAGGTCATAATTTCTCAACCGTTGGTCCGATTCAGTCCAAATGTGGTGCGTATGAATTGACTTCAGGTGAGATCTATCTCGTATATATCATATTCTACACTGACAGTTCATATTTTACTCACTCGTAAAGTATTGAGTTAGTGATGTATGGAGGTGCAAAGAAAACGATAAATATAGGAATTCAGAGGCTGAAATCAGAAGCTGAATCAGGGCACAGCGGTGAGGGGTGCATCCTGACCCTACGGCTACGGAAAGCAGCTGAAGAAAGTGGATGATTAACCTGCATCAGACGCGGCTGTCCTCCAGCACTGAGCGGCCTGCATGGGAGGGTGGTCTTCTCTGCCACTCTCAGCCACTTTTCCCTCACTGACCCTCCACCATCCATAGTGCTGTCCTCTGATTCACTCTCCTGATCCCTGCTGGTCAGATTTTCTTCCTCAGGAATGTGAACCAGCTGGGAGGATCCAGGCCGGGGTTGGATGGACACTCTAGCCCCCCCACTCATTCCGGAGCTGCCGTTATGGGCTAGGTGATTGTGATTGGTCATAGGAACAGAGCTTGCTGCTAATTTCATGTACTGAGCTGGGATATGGGCTCCTGCACGCAGCTCTGCTTCCTGACTGCTAATTGAAGGAAGATATGTCCCACCGCGGAGCTCCGCCTCCAGGCCCATGGCTGAAGGTTCAGAGGAGCAGCGCAGCTCCATGTTCCTCTGAGGAGATGAGGAGGAGGCTGGTCTGATCCCATCCATCACCTGCAGGGACAGCTTCCTGTTATCATTCTTATTCTTCCACTGGCTGAGGAGTTGTTTGGATCTTGTTGAGTCCATTGAGGCGTGGATGGCAGCATGACGGCGGGGAACGCGACCCTCTTCAAATGAGGAGCCCCCATGGGACCTGGAAGAAGAGGGAACAATAGTTTATGAGTAATTGTTTGCTGATCCTACAGCGAACCCAACAATATGATTTGCAAAAAAATTTTATTCTTGTTGCATATTTGATAAAAAAAGAAAAAAAAGAAAAGAAAAGATTCTTATATGAAAATAAGATAATCAATAAATGAAATTAAAATACCGAAAATATCAAAAGGTCCCCTAAGGAAGGAAAAGAGGTGATGTGTAAAACAGATTTAATTAAGAAATATTTGAATTATGAATTGGAATGTGCTACAAAATTCTACTAACCATAGAAACAAACTTGACGAAAATGCGAGAGACAAAAGTTGCTAAACAGAAAGACACAGTTTGTGTACATATATTTCAAACATTATACAACTATATAATATACTGTATATATACTGCTATAACACGATTTTACCAAAATATATACAGTTTTTACCAAACTGAGAGGGAGCATAAATGTCAAATATCTTATTACCAGCTTTATATTGATCAAATGTGAGCAGTATGTGCAAATTAATATTGTTAAACTTCCATTTTGATTGCAGCCAGAACCCCAGACTCACTTCAGGGCTGCAGTTCAGACAAGACCGCCACATTAATATGCTGATCTCAAACACTGTAGTGATCGAGTGGGAGCGCCCCCCCCCCCTCTGGCTCACTTGGATCAAGAGAGCTGAACCACTCTGAATTCCTCACCTGGAACGTTTCCCGAAACATATTTTGGGATGCCTTCACACCTGACATCACAAAGGTTTGTTTTTTCATTCCTTCGTATACATTTGATGCAGTTAGTATTGGTCTCTTTGCAATATCGCAAGATCACCATGGAAGTTTTCATGAAATACCTACATGCCGTCATCGTCTATATGGCCTTGATGATTGATGATCTTACAGACTTGTATGCATTTGACATCAGTGTGGTGTTAATTCGGCAAATATCCTTTTCTCTTTGAATGGAGAAAAATGACTGAATAAACTCATATCATTGCTGCTATTCTCCCTCTTCTTCTTTCGGCTATTCTCTTTTGGGCTCAACACAGTGGATCATCTGTCTCCATTCGTATTTATTGCCGGTACTCAGCTGGCTAACCGTATCAGTGACGGCATTTGTTAATCCGGGTCCCAACCGATCCGGTTTGGAAATCAGTTTTGTGTCTCATAGTTTTTTACCCCAAAGGCCCTTCCTGACACAAACCTCCCCATTTATACCGGCTTGGGACCGGTGACAGAAGGACACTGATATTAGACCCCTTCATTTCTGGGTTATCACTGATGCTATACTATTAGCGTTATTATTATTACGACATTACAAAGCCACTTGAGGGTCCCAAACCAGTATACTTCTAGTGCTGATCCAAAGTCTAGATAAATGAAGAGGGATGGGTCAGGAAGGGCATTGGTGCTAAAACTCATCAATCAATATGGAGAACAAGATTATCTATTGTGGCGATCCCTAAAGAGAAGAGCTGAAAGAAGAAGAAAAAGAAGAAGACTTTTTTTGACTTTTAACAAAACTTCATTTATGATACATTAACAGAACATTAATTCTTACATGCCCATTCCGACATGAACAATAATGAGAGAAATTTTAAGCTCACACAAACAAGATTAAAAGTTCAGAACCAGAGAGGTGTCCTCCTCCACTGAACATAGGACCTGTTTGATGCCCCACACATCTGTAAACCCACCCATGTTGTGAGTCAGTCTGTAATAAGTGTGTTCTTCCCTTAAACAAGCTGCCACCAAACTTTTCAGACTGTGGATCAGATCAGTTGGACATTCTCCCAAATTCTGATACTTTCGGGTCTTCCAGATGGCAAGCTTGGCATTTACAAAGATAAAATTTATCAGAACCAAAGTTTCACATTTTTTCAGTGTATACTTTGGTCTAAAAACAAACACTGGGACAGAGAAAACCTCTCCCAATGCCTCCACCCATCTCTGCAGTAAAACATACAGACCTGCCAAACGAGGACACCACACCACTAGATGTTCTACATCCTCTGTTTGGGAGCAGAACCAGCAGCCATCCATCCATGTTGGTAGCTAGAGCTCCATGTATAATCCTCCACTGGAGGTCGCCCATCCGTTTTTCAACGGGAGGCTTATACAGGACCCACCAGCTGCCTTTAGGGGAAAAGTCTGAGCCAAAGACCCCCGTCCACCTGGACTCCCTGACTCCTGTTAGCGATCAGAGGTTTATTACCTTGACGCAGTTCGAGTAAAGCTGCTTCCCTCCACAAGAGCTGAATGTTCCAAGCAAAGGGGTCCCTAGAGTGAGGAGCCGGTCTCTCCCCTCCACCCAGTCACCAACAGCAGGACCCACAGTCACGGAGGGGAACACATAACCGTACCTCACGCTCCACTGATATGCCAGGGCCCGGCTCCAGGCGAAACCATTGAGCGGAGCAGGCAGCGACCTGCACACCCCATCCACGAGACCCCTTAGGACTCTCGTCGACCGGATACCCGTCATCTCAGCCAGTCTGTCAATTGGAGTCCCTGTGAGGTGTCCCAGCCTGGTGATCCCAGCCTCAATTAAATTTGCTTCTGATGGTTGTCGAGGAAAACACTTTGTTGGACATTAAGGTGTTGTGAAATAAAAGCTCCTCAAATAACCACATTCCAGGCAGGGGGTCAGTGGGCCGGGAAATGTCCACAGTCTTCCAGGCATCAATCACCGAGGTGTAGAAGGTGGTGATTCCATAAAGATCACAATCAGATGACCTCATCAGGAATAACTGTTTGTCAAGTTTGAGGTGGCCAGCCTTCCACAGCAGCGACCGGGCCACATCCAGCCAAGAGACAGCGCAGCCATACAGCAGCCGTTGAGCTGCCCGCAGGCTGAAGGCCGCGGTTCTGGAGGCAACATCTATGAGGCCCTGCCTCCCTCCACGGGGAGGCACAGGACCGATGACCTGACCCATTGAAGACCATTCCAAAAAAGGTACACAAGTAACTTCTGCAATTGTTCAATGAAGCCCGGTGGTGGAACGAGATCTTTTAGTTTATGCCAAAGAGTCGAGGCAACAAGGTAATTGGCAATCAGAGCTCTTCCCCTGTAGGACAGCTGTGGTAACAGCCATTTCCATTTAGACAACTTAGCTTGCCCCTTTCCCAGCATTCCCTCTCAGTTCTGCCTCTCTATGTCCTCATTGCCGAGATATATCCCAAGCACCTTTAGCACTCTGGTTCCCCACACAAGGTTCCCTGGGAGAACCGGAGTGTTCCCGATAGTCCAAGGACCTATCAGACACGCCTCACTCTTCTCCCAGTTTACCCTGGCTGAGGAGGCGCTTTCATACAGGGCCAGGCTGTCCTTCAACTCTTGAATATCCCCCTGACCCTGTATGAAGACATTTACATCATCAGCATAAGCTGATACAACCACCCGGGACCCTTGACCTGGCTCAGGCAACTGAAGATCACCCAGCCGGTTCTTCAGCCTACACAGCAGAGGCTCGATGGCCACGCTGCACAGCTGGCCTGAAATGGGGCAGCCCTGCCTGATCCCTCTCCCCACTGGTACAGGACAGCTCAAACCTCCCCCCACCTTAATCACACAACATGCATCACTGTACAGTAGTTTTACCCACGCCAGTTAATGCTCCCCAACCCCAAATGCCTGCAATGTAGCAATCTGGAAGGCGTGGTCTACACGATCAAACGCTTTCTCCGGGTCAATCGCAACTATACCTGTGTTGATGTTATATAACTTGCACAGATCAAAAGTGTCTCTCATTAAAAACAGGTTGTCAAACATTGACCTTTCAGGGACACAGTAGGCCTGATCAGCACCAACCAGCAGATCAATCAAAACTTTCAGTCTATTAGAGAACCTTGGACAGTATTTTGTAGTCTGTGCATAAAAGGGCCACTGGTCTCCAGTTTTTGAGCAGTGTCAGGTCCCCCTTCTTAGGTAGTAGGGAGATCACTGCGCGCCAACAAGAAGCTGGAAGTGTCCCTTTGTTAAAACATTCTTTAAAAACATCCAACAAGTCATGTTGAAGAATACTCCAGAAGTGAGTCACTGGGTATTCCATCCAAACCTGGGGATTTACCAGAGGACAACTGGGACACGGCAGTGGTCAGTTCATCCAGAGAGAGGTCAGAGCCCAGGGAGTCACGCTCCACTGGACTCATCTGTGGGATGTCCTGTAGGAGGTCGGCAGTCCCATCCACATCACAAACCTCCACCTTAAACAGGTCGGTGTAGAAATCCACAGCTAGCGTCCTCATCTCAGATGGCTCAGCGGTCAGACGTCCGTCCGGTAGACGGAGGCAGACCAGATGTTTCCTCTGTGCCTCCGACCTCTCCAAGTTAAAAAAGAAGCGTCGGAGCATCCATGTCCTTTAACATGGTGAATCTGGCCCGAACCAGCGCCCGTTTAGGTCTCTCCTGCAGAAAATAGTTCAGATTCCTTCTCTTGCAGAGCAGTAGATCCGTTTGTGAGGCAGACCCACTCTCCAGCTCCCTGATCTCTGCCTCTAACTGTTCCACAGCTCTCTGAGTTTTAGCCGTGGAATAAGCTGTGTAAGGTTGACAGAAGACCTTGATTTGGGCCTTCCCTACCTCCCACCACTGATCCAGTGAGGGAAAAGAAGCTTTCTGAGATCTCCACTTGGCCCAAAATACTTTTCACAAAAATGTTTTAATCCTGAAAGTGAGTCACATTAAAATGCCAGTGGGAGATAAAACCAGCTCTGCTAGAACTAAATGATGGTCCGTGAAAGCAACTGGGAAAATCTGACACTTGGCAGCATGAGTAACAAAGAAGGCCGACATATAGAACCTGTCCAGCCGGGCCGTACTAATCCTGCCATCAGTTGCTCTGACCCAGGTGTACTCCTTAGCAGAGGACTTGTGTTTTTTCCTCCACAAGTCCACTACATCAGCTTCTTCCACTATCTGAGCAAGATGTGGACGATTGAAGGTGGAGCTCCTATCCGGTCCTGTCCATAAGAACATCACAGCAGCAGTTCCAGTCCCCCCCCCAATAGAACACAATCTTTCTGGCCAATAGACATTGGCATCTTTTAAGTTTCTTGAGGCGGTACCGCCTCTTTTTGTCCAGCTTGTCCTCACCTACAACCTTCTGTAGAGTGCTCACTGTTTGTATGATCTTTCTTATATCTGAAAAGTACTCAGTCACATCTACAACCCTACCAAAAGTATCATCCAGAAAATCATTGAGATGTCTGAGTAGATGTCTGAGTTCTGAGGGAGACTATCAGTAACTGACATATCGACATATCATCGGAGTCGGACCGACCCTCCATGTCATTAACCAGACTGGACTGCAGCGGTTCTGACCGCTGTAAAGCAACACCAATCGGACTCTGAGCTGAAAAGCCCACATCTGCTGCCTCATTCTGATCATATGCAGCCTCAGGCTGACCTGCAGCGGCAGAGGCTGAATGAACTTCAGCAGAAACTACATTTCTTTCCTCGTTTGTTTCCTCATTTCTCACATTATCAGTTACAACAGTAACATTTTTCTCCTCTGTACACACCAGAGTTTCAGCATCCAGCTCTCTTTCTCCACCACACTCCCACACACCGGAAGAAGAAGAGGAAGGACATTACAACCATCAGCACCAGCTGCAAGAGTAATATCTGGGACTCGTTTGAATTTGCAAAAATAATTCTATTCTTTTGGTTGAGAATTGGGGGGTAATTGTACTGAGCTATTTATTAATGTGTTTTGTTCTTCCACGTGTTTCTCTTCCTCTTCCACTCATTGGTAATGGCAGCTTTCTCTAACTACTTTTATTTGGTCAGGTTGTTCGAACCATCCGGGGCTTTTAAAAGATAAACATGGAAGCGAGATTTCGGTTTGATCCGAACCAAGACCAGATCACACCGAAGTGTCTGAAAGTCCGGCCCAACTAAGTAGGTATGAAAGTGCCCTTAGTGTACTTTTTGGCTGTATAAAAAAATGATGATCAGTAAATGTCCACCATACTGTTTACTGAATGTTTAGAACAGAGTTTGAGTTCAAATTAACCATTAAAACAACGAATGACTGACCAAATATGATGCTATTTTAAGTATTTGTTTGATAAAATGATTTCAGAAACACTTTAGTTCAGCAGCTATTCTGATAAAAGCAGGGAAGAGCACTGCCGTTTTTTGTAGTTTTTAGTTAACTTTTTTTCTTTCAATATACCGTGCACAAATAGCAGAAATGTTTGTCTTTCTATAGGATCGATTACCAAGTTTTATTTCCATACATCTTAGATAAAAAATCTGCGTCATCTGTGACTGCTCACCCTTGTTGGCTGAGGAAGGGGTTGGATCCTATCCCAGCCGATATTGGGTCCATCACAGGGCCGACACATTCACATTTATGGGAAATGTATAGTCACTAATTTGTCTATATTGCGTGTTTTTGAATTGTGGGCGGAAGCTTTTAGTTTAAATTTATATTATATAAATGCATCTAGATTAATTTGGGATCCATTATCCCAGTTTTTTGTACCCAGAATGCATTGCTGTGAACTACAGTAAACACACTGTGGTCATCTAGTATTGTGAATCAGCGGTGATTAATGCCCTCCTGCTGTGAGTGGGTGAATTTTAACAGATTTTTGATCATTTGGAAACCCAGTGAGATCTGGATTGTGGCAGAACCAATCATTACAACATTTTCTTTCCCTTTTTTATCCCAGAAGCACCACACTTTGCGAGGAAAGATTTACTGAAGCCATTTCTATTGATTCAATCCTGTCTAAAATACACTATGAGCTAATTAAATTAAATTAGCTTGGGAGTAGATAAGTTGGATCGCTTATAAAATCTAATAAAGAAATAATTAGAACTTGGGCGAAACAGGACTACAGGGACAGCTTATGTCTGCATGGAGTAAACACTGGTCAATCTCCACTGAGGGTGGATCCACCAAATAAAGGAACTCTTTCTTTTGTTACAGCACATACTAACCATAAATATACCTTCATCCTTCATCCTTCATCAAACGGCGGTTATGTCCGTACTGCTTGATTACATGAGTGTATTTTCCGCATAAAACGGTCAACTTTTGGAGCAGCTTGGTCTTTCACTGACATGGCTAAAGTGTTTTGGGGGTGAAAAATTAGTGTAATCCCTTGGAAATGAAATTGTAACTGTTGCCGTGTAAACAAGCGAAACGCATGTCTTCACACTTGACTGTTACAGTTTCATTCTCACGCTGCCTTCCACATGCCTTCCTTAAGCGAGTATAGACCAAACTGGCCTGGCTAGACGACTTAGTAAAATAATCTTTCTGATGGTTCCTTTGTCGGCAGTGATAGTAATTACAGAATTGGTCTAGGGAAGGTCAACTAGTGAAGTCGCCACAATTTCATCTGTCCCCTTAACTCACTGATATGTCTGGCATGTTGATAAATTTCACATAGGAGTTACAACAGCAAAAATCTGAGAAAAAGTTTGAAAAAGGTCTTGCTGGGTCTGACAGAAAAGCGTAGGAACACCTTTTTGCTGCATTGCAGAGTTGTTCTGGCAGCAAACAAGATACCTAACCAAACTAAACAAAATATTGAGTAAGTAGTTAAAATGTTATGGCTGATCAGTGTAGAGTGAACTTAGTATTTCATCGTTAGCAGAACAGTAATCTCCAGCTCCCAAAAAATTAAACTTGCTGATCAAATTAACTAACTTTAACAAACTCTGTGGTGAAGAAAATGACTTCATGTCACTTCAGCAAAGGTCCAAAACCTCTCAGTACCTGACCAAAAAAACCCCATCAAGGCTAGATTTAAATCATCTTTGAGTAGTAAGCATATCCTACCAACTAACAGAGAAGTGTGTGATACGTAAACATAGTGCATTATGGTCTAGAAAAGTCTTTCCTCTTGCTATGAAAACCTGTGGATAAAACCTACAACAATTAAATTACCTTGGCAGAGTGCTGCTGCTGAAGGTTGTCATGTTGTCATGGCTCCCCAGAGGACTAGAAGGAGTTATCACCTCCACCTCAGCACTGGCTCTCTTCAGATTGGACAGAGAGGGCTCTCGGTAAGAGGAGCTTCGCATCAGGATGGGCTCTGGCCGGTTGGGGGACAAGGTGTGGGAGGAGGTTCTTGTGATGATGGGCTCTGGTTGGCTGGGAGCCAACATGTGGTGACCTATAATTGGACAACAGGGAGAGGTCAATATAATAATCCATATATGATGGAAATGCCCAGGAAAGTAGCTCCTTTTGGAGGAAGTGGCTCCCCTCAAAACTCCACACCCTATCTTTAACCCTTTAATGTCCTGCTCAAATGTTTGGTGGAGCACATTTTGAGTCACTACTTCTTATTGAAAAAGTGCGTGTCTTGACTGAACCTGTTTATACAGTAATATGACCTAGCGGAGAAAGTATATGCTTCAGAATAAGGGGCCAAGGATGTATTCCGGGAGGACACCACAGGTCAGAGGGGTCACCCATGAAGAGTCAGGAGGAGATTTTAACCACGGCTATTGCGAAAGTCCTCATTCTTCTTGGATACAACTACTTTCTAAACATAAAGTTGGTTACATTATGGAGTTTGGAGCTTGCGCAGATATGGATCACAAGCGTGAATTGAGCGTATGATCCGTCTGTGGATGGGGCATTAAGGGCCAAGATTTTTTATTTCTTTTATTTAGTTTATTCCACAGGGAAAGTACTCAATGAATAGTACTTAACAGAGCAGTTTGATCTACAGATGTGTAGAAGATCTGAGCAGGACTAGTTGGTGGGACATCATTGATGATGCACTGGAGGAATGCCCTACCACAGTCAGGTTTTGAAGGTGACGGTTAAAACTGATCTGCCAGATGTTAGCCAGGGCAACATTCAACACCGATATTGTTCACTTGAGAAATTCCACCAATCTTGAATGTCTACCACAATATAATCAATGCAAACAAATGTAAAGAGGAAAGCCTGATGTCAATTAGCATAGTTACATTAAACTCCATGAATGCAAACATTTCTCCTTCTGACAGCTGAGGCAACAATTACACTACGATTACACTACAATAGTCTGCCTTACCTGTCTTACTTCTCACCGTTACGACACATTTTCAGTGGACAGAAGGGATGTTTTAGGTGTCGGATCTATATCAACATTGTCTAAAGGTTAGCTATACTAGTTTACACACGGTCACCCACAATATTATGTCTTGATGTATGCGCTTTAATTTTCAATGTAATGACAGTGTAAACATTTAATGTCTAATTAGGTTTTATTTCTAGTGTATTTCAGGTGTCAAGACTTCTGCCCTGTTGGTAAAACAGTGTGAGTGTGTACATTAGGATGCACATCATTTGGGACTGAGCAAAGTTGACACACAATATAACACAGTACAACAGTAGAGGTAAATCATACAGGTTAAGTTTAACATTGGATTTGTAGTTATTGAGATATCGGAGCGATGCAACCAGAATTTTTGAAGCCCCTTTAATGCATCCTGTTCAATGTGGGACCTTCATTCCTTGTACCTGTCCTGCGTAAAGAGAATAAAGGTGTAGCGGTGGGACTGTGTTGTTCCGCTACCCTGAGGTAGTAACAGAGCAGAATCTGACAAGGCTATAAAAGCGAGGCAGAAAGGCAGGACAGGGCTGTGACATTTGAAGGTGTAGTATTTATTCCACAACTGGAAGGCTTTAAACGCAGCTGGTAGGAGTTAGCAGCTAACGAGGAATATAACAACGGAAAAAGTCTACAAATTGGGGAGAGACCATGAGCGGACAACCAGCGTATACAGTAATTGGGACGGTTAGTTTCCAGCGAACAAGGATGCTTAACACCTATGTAAAATATTATGTTAAACGCTGTCTTAGACGCCAAGCCTCTTTGGCTCGGGGGACACTAGAGCGATGTTGTGTCCCATTATTGTAACTACAAAGGCGACCTAGAGAAGGTTTCCCTGTTGGAAAGCAGGGGTTTACCTTGATGACTGTTGCTCATTGCAGACTGGCTGACGTTGGGTAAGGAGGAGAGGGGAGGCTCTCTCAAGGTGGGGGGAGGCGGTTGACTTCTGGACCGATCCTCACTGGGCTGGAAATTCCCCACTGCGTACACACCCTGCATACAAACACACAGCGAAACAGAGGAGGGGCCCGCAGTGAAGGCATAAGCATGAAAACAGTTTGACAAATCCAGTTTATAATAGGGGCCACGTATTCAATCCCAGTCAAACACCAAAGCATTTCTGAAAGAATTAGCCATGAAATGTCAGCAGGAGCATGATTACGTTCAGTCATGTGACATACAACATCAAATATGCAATGAGGGTGATTTTTCACGACTCTAAATTGCCCATGAGAGTGAGTGTGAGTCTGAATAGTTGTCTGTCTCCAGCCCTGTGTTGAACTGGTAACTCATCTAGAGTGTACCCCGCCTCCCGCCCAAAGTCAGCTGGGATAGGCTCCAGCCCTGCAGACCCTGAACTAAAGCGATGTCTTTGTTGTCACATTGGTTCATTCATTCATGGTGTGTGAACTTCAATTTAAAAACAGACCTCACAACCCCCCCAGACATAGAGAGCTCTATATCCAGACTAATCATCTACTCAGATAATATTTGATGGGGGTCATTTACATAAACGAAACATCCCCGGGATTAACACATCATCTAACTTTAATCATTTACAGGCAGACAGTACTCAGTACAATACTCAAACTGACACTATAAGATAGCAATAAAACAGGTGATCCTATTGATTTAATACGTGGTTGTTTTTTATTATACCATTGTTGTGCTTATAGACAAACCCCCGAAAAGTGGGGCTATGGAATCGTCGTCACCGCCATGTCCGCATGGCGGTTAGGACATGGCCTTCATGTTGACGCAATAACTACTTCAGTGAAAATTCTCAAATTTTATTAGGAACTTGGACATTAGGGGGAGCTTTTTCTCCCAAATTTCATGCGGCATCATTTCTCAACTACTGGTTGGTTTTATTCACTAAGGGGAGCTTTTTAGCAGCACATATATCTTTTGGTCTAATTAATTCCAAATGTGGTGCATATTAAATCGACTCTTTCTTGTATATATCATTTTATTTTACTCTAAGAGTTCATATTTTACTCACTACGGGGGGGCTTTTTTTTTTTTGCAAAAAGCACTGTCTAATGGTTTTAATGAGAGGGGTTCCATCAGGAGGATTGCTTATACAACGCAGGGGATTGGGTGCTTTTCGGGGATATACCTTTGCTGTCGTGAAAAACAGCGTTGGCCTAGTTATTTACAGAGTGTCTGGTATTTGATAGCAGGAAGTAGCTAAAGCTGAACAGGCAACTCATTCAGGGTGTACTGTGTCTCTCACCTAATGTCAGCTGGGATAGGCTCCAGCCCCGGTGACCCTGAACAGGATAAGTGGTTAGGGATAATGAATGGATGAATGAATAAATGAATGAATTAGCTAAACCCTATGTGGTTGACCGATGTGAAGTATTCCACATGAAATCACAAAAACAATCTAAGATAATCGAAACTCATCCTCTTTTTATTTGAAAACTAAAAACAGTACAGTTAGCCTTATTCAATCCCCTCTTCAGTAAATGAGTGAATAAACACTGTATTTCTCGCACATTGAGGAAGTATTTAACTCATTTGGATTATTAATAGCAACATATATCTTTGCTCATATTATCCCTGTCTCTGTTGTTTTAATGTAAATTCAGTTGTAGAAACATTCCTCCTCTTACAAACAGAAAGTCGAGGTGCACTGATTGCGATTTACTTGGCCGATCACCAATCACAGATTTTTATAAAGTCTAACCGGATTACAGTGGAAGAAAAGCTTTTCGGCATTGTGTATGTATTCTGACCTTTTGAAATGAATGTCCACTCCATCCTCCCTGCACCGGGATTCTTAAACCAATTGTATGACATTTCAATGTGAAAATAAAACTTTTTGAGCCTCGTTCAGCCCATTATATGTTATAATTGGGCTTTTTTCAAAGATTTCAGGGCTCGTGGTTGGTTCTTAGCTCCCGCTAGCTTAAGCCGCTCTGCTCACTTCAGCTTCTTGAAACTTTCTATGTTCCGCTGCAACTTCTTGTGTCCTCACTGGTGTTACAAATAGCTTTGTGTGTTTCTGGTGTTTTCTGGTTTACATGCGAGATGTTTGGAGCCGTGATTGTTCTTGTTCGGTGTGTGTGTACAGCACATGTGTGTAACCGGCACAGAACCGGCTGAGAGAGGCTGCTCGGCACCTCTAATAGAAAGCTTAACTATTTTTATAAAATATATCCTTGCACAATTTAATATGCCGAAGGATATTAGTGGTAAAGTTAGATTTCTGGTATTACCAAAAATTTCAGTGTTTATTCAATAACTTTATATGTTATACATTATACAATATTAAAAATAATAAATAAGATAGATTAGATATTTTTGCTGTTTAACTAAGTCAGTTACTATGAAAATGTAAAGTTTTAAAAATATCACTAGGTTTTAATTTATACTTTTAAGGTCCATTACCTTAATTCCTACATTTACACCACCCCTTCATAAATCCACATCAGAGACACAACCAACATTATGAGGAAGCATATGACATCACAAGATTAACATGGAGTTTAAAACAGGTTTTCAGAAACATTTGGAATCACTAAGGTTTGCACTGGAGCAGAGGAACAAACAGACGCCTCAATCTATTTGATTTTCATTTGTCCTCTAAAGATATAGAAAATGACCTTAAACTAGCCCAGAGTAGCTTTTAATGTGAAAAATGATTTCCTGTCCACATCAATGCATATTCACCACATAAAGGAATGTTTAAAATATTGCAACTTAAATCACATGCTCCCATCCATACTACAGTCCTTGCATAAAAATAAAGGGGCTCGACCTGTAAAACGTATCTAGTTTAAAAGGTTTGAAGTGTCTGACGATTCCGAGTGATCCGTTTGAGAGTTGATGTTTCAGGGCACTAAGGAACATATCTAAAACATAGAGACTAAAATTGTGTAAGCAGTTGAAGAGGGCTCGTCTGTGTGAGTGTGTGAGTGTGTGTGTGTGTGTGTGATCTAATTCCAACTGCTCCTGTTCCATGTGTATCTGAGTGTGTGGGCTGGAGGGTGATGCTGTGTGGGATGTATCAAAGACACCATCCAACCATTTCCACACAGAAGCTGAACATCCACCTTTTTCTCTCAGCCCATAGAAGCGTTTCCCTACATCAGGACGTAACACTTGTCTAACGTGGCCTGGCACAAAAGAGCAGAACATACATCACAAAGGGAAGATACTAACTACTTACACGGTAGGTAACCATAGCAACTGTAGTACACAGCACTATGGTTGAGATAGTGAGATAGTAAGTTAAACTGACCAAAAACTAAAGAACTAGTTAAACACACTGCAGACTTTGTTTGTCTCGTTTATTGCTAAATGGCCACATTTAAAGATAAATAAAAGCAATAAAGAAAAGGGAGGAAAATCTACACCTTATCCATTATTTTCCTTAAATCAGCATATTTTGTAATCTATTACTCATCTGCTTTGACTGCAAATTCAAAATTTCTGACTAGCGATATTTGCTAATTGTGCCATTGTTTGTTTGTTTGTTTGTTCGTATCAAGTCAAGTCAAGACTTTCTGAAGACAAAAACCACAAATCCTTCCACCCCCTAGTTAAAGCTTGTTATGGTTTGGATTTAGTTCATTGGTTAGTTGGTTTCCTGTTTTCTTTTGTTGTATTATTTTCCAATATCATGTCTTTCTTGCAACCCCTATTTTTGCCCCACTGATGCCCCTCCTGTGTGATTATTTTTTTTAGTTTGGTTGACAGTTCTGTGCCGATCATGCAACACAATCCAGCCTTTTCTCCTTGAGTTCCTAGTGATCCCAGTGTTTTCTATAAACCTATTTTGTTATTTACAGTGGTTTTACTTTCCTCTGTCTTCTGTGTCACATTGTTTTCATCCCATATTATAGACTTCTGAGTTAACTTTTAATGACCCTTCTTGGATGTTCAGGATAACTGGTTGTCCGGCACCGCAGCTACGGGTCTGCCCTTTAAACTGAACTAAAATGGATCACAGCTGGCATGAACTTCAGCAACGCTACTCAATGGTTCTGTTCTACTGGCCTGAACGCCAGCAGATAAGAGTTTATTACTACAGCAAGCCTCATGGTTGCCCGGGAATACTGACTTAATTGATTCTGTTTACAAATAGAACTCTTAAAATTCTAATCCTGTTCAATTCCATTATCCAAGCCTCCGCATGAACCCAACATGGATGAAAGCGGTTGCTGGCAGCACAGATTTATGCCCAAGCTTTTCCTGAACTGTGAACTTTCTTGAAAACACTCATAAGTATAATTCCTCCCTACCCTCCTCCCTTTCCACAAACACCGCAGCAGCATCAAAGCATGACAGAGCAGCACTTTTATACCTTATAGAGAGAGTCCCTATTCCCAAAGAAGATCTTTTAAGTCTGAGATCAGAGTACTCCAGATCAAAATTGGGTTTGGTGCTTCATTATTCATTTGTGTTGGGGGTGGCGGATTTAGCTATGGGCGATATGGGCGGTCGCCCAGGGCGGCATCTTGCCCAAGGGTGGCAGGGAGAATCACAGGCAATTTTTAATGATGACAACACGCCACATGTTGGCGTGTTGTCATCATGTGGGTCAATTAAGTTGGTGGCAGTTGGTGCCCCTCTAGTTTGTGAGCAGATCCAGCAGAGAGGAATCCCACAGTCAGGTAATGGAGATGGGGAGCGGCGGCATAGAATTTTTTATATTTATTGATCATTTATTAGTAGTTAATTTAAACATAGTAATAAGTTACATTTGTCACTTATTTTTTCAGAACCAAAGTCTGATAATATAAAGAATTACAAAGAAAAGTAATTGTTATCTGAGCCGATTTTTAAAGTTGAAGCTTTTACATTGTCAATATGTGAGCAAACCACTAATTATTACTTAATATGTATTCATGTATTGTATTATACAAACTCTGGGTCTTCTCTACCTATAAATTAAGTGAAAATGATTAATCTGAATTATGTAGCATACCATATGTTATAGGCAGTTAAATTAAAGAACTGGGCCTAAATATATTAAATGATGATCTGATGTGAACTACAGCAGTGCTTTTATTAGTAGTAACAGATTAATAACAATTTTCTAAGACCTTATAAGGCAATTAAACCAAAAGGTAGGTTGGCTACTTGAAATAATTGTTTCCTGTTGTGCAGCTGCTGGGGATCTGGTATAATTTATACATTTTTATTTATTTATTTAGTTTTTGTGGGGTGGCGATGAAAGGGAGGTTCGCCGAGGGCGCCACACAAGCTAAAAAAAACGCCCCTTCGTGCTGATGCTAGTTCCAAGTAAGAAATATCAAAATAGCTGCGGAGCCAGTGAGCGTGTCGTATGTCGTAGGTTAAAAAGTGAGTGAAATGACTTGTCCTTATGTATCTTTTTATTTACCTGCTCGTTTGAAGTTTGTTCATGTTGGGCTTTTGCATTTTTAATCGATTCTATTCCTATACTATACTATAAAGTATTACCTGTGCAGTTTTTGAATTTTGTGAATTCACTAAACATTCAAGAACTTTGCTTTAGTGTGTACTGTGCGCAGCGGGAACGAGCTCCTGTCCCACCAGTAACCTTTGGATCTAACTTATGAAGAGGCAAAAGAAGGGACCATACATTATCACTGAATCTTTGTAATAAATATGATTTCTTCCATACCCTCTAGCCTTATTCCATCATCTTCTTTCTC
The DNA here is from genome assembly GCA_009660295.1 of Lophius piscatorius. NCBI lineage: Eukaryota > Metazoa > Chordata > Actinopteri > Lophiiformes > Lophiidae > Lophius > Lophius piscatorius. The sequence goes on along the minus strand of VRLP01001555.1, from coordinate 19,790 downwards.
CTCAGTCTGACCTCCCTTTCTGTTAAAGGCTGAGTGGTTATAACTTACAATAGTAGTAATAAATGTTGTTATAGATGTTTAAGTTTCAAGAACATCAGCGCTCCTGACTGGCCGGTGTTACCAGGTAAACAGCGATGGCAGCTCCCAGTAACCATCCACAGTAGACGTCGACCGGGTGGTTCCTGAACTGGATGATCCTGGTTAAACCGGCCAGGATGGCTAACATGACGAAGGAGAACACCAGGAGAGGCTTCAGCAGCTTGGCCGTGTCCGTCAGCACTGTGTTGAAGTACATCTGAAACACACACCAGCCAACCATCATCTGCTAATGTTAAAAACAAATAATCCCACACCTGTGATTGTCAACCCCGATACCAGGAGGGTGGGAATGATTTAATCCCGGCAATGTGGATAAATCTATTTTCCTATTCACCAGCGGGACCATGGTCAGCACTGGTGTTTATTCAGGATTATCTGGTAATGTGAGCCAAAACCCTAAATCTCTCAGTCTACACACGGACACCTTGGTTAAAATCAAAAAGGAAGAACCAGAGTGGATCCGTATAAATCAGAGATCAGAAGAAAAAGCATTAAAAAGAAACAATAACCCTCAGAAGCCTTGAAACTACTGTACATTGTGAACACATGTGGATACGCCAAAGCTGCTTGAAGTGTTTCTGGTAGAGCTTCCAGGTAGAGACCGGATCTTCCTCACCAACTTAATGTTCTATTCTGGGTTTCACATATGTTTCTGGTTCAGGGTGTCATTTAGGAAAAAAATCATAACCTTTTGCTGCAGTTTGTTCTAACGAACTTTTAAAACCTGTTCCAGGTTGGAATCTTCTGAGCACCAAATGTTACTGCCTCCAGGTTAATTGGCAAAATACAATTATTGTCGATTCTGTGGGAAATGGCCTGACTTCACTCACGGCTATGACATTTTCAGCCAAACACTACGGTGGCCGACAGGGGCAAACGCACACAACTTAAGGAAAACACATACTAATAGATAAAGCCCAAGCAATAAAAGAAAACATCTTCATCAATTTGACAACACAGGAGCGCTCCATAGGCCACCACACATTGAGAAAAACAATCTGCAAAAGCCAAAAGACAATGGAAGCATCGAGGAAGGACACTTAAAGTTGATTGAAGTTGAGTTAACGCTTCATTTGGTGACTAAAACAGATATAATACACAAGAATTTCATGGTGTTTAGATTAGCGGTGCTACCTTCTCTTAACTCCCAGGTCGTGCGGTCATGTGACTCTGAATAAAACGTTAATCAACATCGTGAAAACAAGAAATAAACTTAATGATGACCCTAACACTCGCAGTACCCACAGCTGAAGTAAACACGGAGTATTCTACCTGCTTAAGAAAAACTTTTAACCACCAGCTTTCCTACCGACTTCAGTCGTCGCCATGGCGACGTGTCCACAGCGGTCAGAACGTCACATACTTTTGGTTTTAGCTTAATTATTACGTTTGATGACCTAAGTTGTTTTTTTTAACTCTTCAAACCTTTGAACAATAAAATGGCATCTTTTACCCAGAAGCTGAGGATATCTGAGGACAACTGGATGTGGTTTGTAGCTTTCTCCAACAACCTCAAGTTTGCTGTTCATAACAACATTTCCAGCCCATGTTGCCTCATAGCTCCCTGATTAATTAACCGGACAGCTGTTCTCTTATGACAGTTTACGCTGCACCATCCTACTCTATCATTTCTTAAAGACAGGATGAGGCATGTTCACATCTGCTTCCCCATGAGAACACCTGGGTGGGATCACACGCGGTGATTCATCCCCCCTTCACTTGATAATCTTAATATATCCTGCAGTGTGTGTTGTACCATTATTTACAAATCTACTAGCATGCGCATGTTTGAGATGAGGGACGAAAATCTCTCAGGTTTCATCTTATTTCTGTTATGTTATGCGATTTTTAAAATCCTGAGCCAAAATTAAGCGCCAATGCAATTGTCAAACTGCCAGGGTGTAAGTTAACCACTTACTGAGATGTAGACAGCAGCAAAGGCGGCCAGAGTTGCATGCTGGGAGGGGAAAGACTTTCTGGAATGAGAGAATAAAAAAGAGACATGGGTTACAGTCTTGAGAGGTCTTTTTTAAATACCAGGGTTGTAAAAAAGAAAGTAAGGGTGACAGGTTGTTCTTTCTCCTATTTTCTCCGTTTAGACAGCTAAGGACAAAACTGAATATTCATATGAAACCGAGAGGTGACTTTAAAAGAAACATGGTTGTGTGTGTGTGTCTGGTGGAGTGGTTCTGCAGGAGGTGGTCACAGACCATTTCTCTCTCCTCATCCTTCCTGACGGATTTTTCTCTTCTTTTTGTTTTTTGCTGCTGTCCTCGTCTCCAATGGTAACATGATGTGGTACCTGCAGCCCATTCTGGTTGCACAGTTAACCCAGCTACTCCAGGAAGGCACGTCCATCTGTGCAGTCGCAAGAAGGTTTGCTGTGTCTCCAAGAGGAGAAACCAGGAGACGGGCCATTCGATGAGGGGGGTTAGACAGGGCAGTAGATGGACCGGTATCTGTTCTTTTGTGCGAGGAGGAACAGAAGGAGCACCGCCAGAGCCCAAACAAAATTACCTCCAGTGGGCTACTGCTGTGTATGTTTATGACAAACTGTCAAAAACAGACTCCATGAGGGCACAAGTCCTCAAGTGGTCCTCTTCACAGATGAGAGCAGGTTCACACTCACGTGACGGATGTGAAAGAGTCTGGAGACACCGTGGTGAAGGTCAAGCTGCTGCAGCATCCTCCAAAAGGACCGGCCTGGGAGTAAGTACCAGGATGAAATCCTTAGACCCACTGTTAGACCTTACCCTGGTGCAGTGGGCGCTGGTTACCTCCTGGTTCAGGACAATTTCCGGCCTTGTGTGTTCAGACGGTGTTTGCAGGTCCTGGATGATGAAGGTATTGATGCTGTGGACTTGTTCTCACGCTCCCTCAAAATCTAACTGAGAACCTCTGGGACGTTGTGTATCGGTGTATCGGTGCATCAGACATCTCCTCCTCCTCCTCCTCCTCCTGTAGCACCACAGACTACCTAGGAGCCCACTGATGCCCTGATCCAGGTCTGAGAGAACACAACAGACCCCATCCTCCGTTTCATCAGGAGCAGGTCCAGATGATGTCAGGTGTGCAGACAGCCACTACTGAGACACATTATAAGTTTTTAATGAGTTTTTCACTCGACTTTCACTGTAATTTAGAATCCAGCCCTCTGTGGGTTCATGAATCTGATTTCCATTTGATTTGCATAATCATTTTGAACAGTGGATTTCCACTCAAGTGGATTTACAAGCGATTAAGGAAACAAAAGTAGTTTTAAAAGGACGTATAGGGACTGTGATATTAACAATAAAAAAAAAAGGAAGTCAAGAAAAGATATAAAAAGATGAAAGATAGCAAAGAACAATAAGGTAAAAAGAAAAGAGGAAATTAAATAGTGAGATAATAAGTGAAGGATATGATTTAAGATAAGAAAATCAACTTAAAAGTGATGATAAAGGAAAATAAATAGTTTTTATTGTGTTATTATATATCGTCAAATACTTAGACAAATAAGAATAAGATAAAAAGAATATCCTTTTAACCTGTTACAACAATACCAAGAAAAGATATTGAGTAAAATCAGCAGCTGTTTTGTCTGTTTAGATATTTTACAAAAGAACTCTCCTGACAGAAAGAAAGTTTAATTTTATTAATGGAGAGGACATTGTGTTCTGATAATTGCTGAAACATTTCATGAAATTTTTGAGGACAAGCTAAGATGATTTTCGTTTCCAAACTACGACTCTGAGAGGAACAACTAATCCTTCTCCTGTGGAGAAAAAAACACAAGAACTTTCTGTCTCATTCTTGCCGAAATCTTCTGCTGCTTCTCTTAAACCTCAAATTCATGTAGGCATTATTGTTTAGCATTGTGGTATGTTAGCGGCAGACACAGCGGCAGCAATGACTATTCCATAATATCCATCGGGGAGATATAATGAGCTTGGAATTTTAGGCATGGATTTTTAATTGTCAGTCTAAAATTGAGAAAATTCTAGTTAAAAAACCTCCTGTCAAAATATTCACAAGGAATGACTTAGTGCGTGCAGAGCTGGGGTATCCGTCACTTCCTGTCTTATCAGTAGATTATCTCTTATGCCACGAGGAGCTAAAGATGTTTTCACATTTCAGCAAATCTGAACCAAGGGTTCTTAATATGAGTATTCATTCTTATTCATCGGAACCATTTATTACAATGTAATAACTTATATTGGTGTTGGAGCCTCTCAGCTTCAGGCAAAATGATCACAAGCATATGTTTTATCTATCATTAATGAGTAGTAGATCTGTAAGGGCTAAGTCTATATGGTATGCTGTTATCTGATTTCCTCCAGCCTAAGTGAATAACTCTCTCCCCCCAGGGTGGACCCCCGGCCGGTCGCCAAATTTTCTGCTGGTTTCAACGAGTTAAATGTGACACTTTTTAAGAACATTAAAAACTCCCATCCGTGGATGTATTGATGCCAACGTAGAATATGAATGGAGTCCAATTAGTAATCAGGGAAACAAAAAAACAAAAACAGGAAGTATTTGTTTACCGTGTGTAGAACCTTTTGTGGTAAATATGTATGAACCCACTTGTTTGTGTCTGGGAAAATAAGATTAACTTTAGTGGCAACATCTCACTGTGCTTCTCCCTGGTGTTTGCTGTTCTTCTAATCAAGTAGACATAGCTGGTATTTTGCTGCCAAAATAAACCCAATTTTTGGCACATTTTGGGTAAATTAATCCTCAATCTGTACCAGAGTCTCCTCTCTATTGAGAATGAGTCCTCCTGGACCTACCCCAGGAAAACTGTGTAGAATAACATCTACTTTATGGTTTTTCTATCAAATTTGATACAGTAGTCATCAAGGCATTTATTTTAGAGCAAATGTATTGTTTTGTTTCATGGTGTCACTGGAATATAATGATGCTATAACCTTTTTTAAACTACAAAATCAGGCCAGGATAGACATATTGGAATTTTTTTCAATGTTTAATTAGGTACATTGTTACAATGGACACCAAGGTTATGCAAATGCACTTGATAGCTGTTGACCCAAGTTTATTTTGGGTATGTAGTTCAGGCGAGGCTTCACAAAAAATACACATCAAATAAAACTATCAGAGCCAGAATGAACTTTTCAGCAGTTTCTGCTGCAGAAGTTCTCCAGTGGGATCTGAAAACACAGCTCAGCTACTTTCCACCCACATCAATGAGCTTCGGGTGCAAATGACCCTTACTCTGGATCAAAAATCCTGTTCTCAACTCATAAACATCAGGACAAGAAGTTCACCTGCAGCTGAATCGATACGCCCACTAACACGTCACCATGATGATCAGGTAATCAATGCAATTCGCTTCAATGGTCGGTGGTTGTAATGATATGGATGGCAGAGAACACAAAATAGATCACGTACAATTAGTTTCTTTATGTGCGATGTCACATGTACATGCACATGTACAAACGGACCCCTTTTCACCGATTGAGGGCCACTCCAATACAAGCACTCACTACACATGCGATCAAAACATGTCAAAACTCGCATAAATCATTTAAATTCATCAGGAAAGTACTTCCGAACGTCAATCTTTGCAGATTGGATATTCATCATCCGCCACCACCCCTGGGTCATTTAGTAGATATCCAAAATGGTCCCACACTACGACCTGATATGTTTTTTATTGACTGATGTAACTCTGGAGTTTCAGTTCCCTCCGTCATTTCCTTGCAGTGACACAGTTTGACCACATAGTCCCGCACACACACGCACACGCACACACACACGACGTGACTCCAGACAAGAGATCTCATCGCGCCTCATACATAAACACATAAAAATATCTCCTGGGATACCTTAGTATGGAGAATTCTTACAACTATAACATCATGGCGTGATAAGTAAATAAACGGTTAATACCAAAAATGGATAATCCAAACATCCCTCCACACATCCATAGTCATAACACTTACGTCCAACATGTAATATTATTACTTTTTTCTCGTCATGGCGGGTCACCCGTGATGTCAACTATGTTGTCGCACGTGGACTTTGGCTGTGTGTGATTCATAGTGTGCCACTATTTAGCTCAGATGTTTCAGTGCTGCATTTGTAACCATAACAACTGCAGCGAACCAGCCTACGCCTGTAAGCTACTAGTTAGAGCCGTTGCTGAGTGTGGTTGTGTGTAAGTGAGCTGAAAGAATACATTCACATGGACTCCTACACACGGGTTTCCCTCTCTACAACACTGGAAAAAATCTTACCAAAAGTATTTGTCTAATTTCTAGTCAAAATATCTTATTGCACTTGATTTAAGACACAATCACTGTAAGTAACACTTCACTGATATATATAAGGACTTGTTTTCATGCAGGTGAACATCTTGCGCGATCAAATAATCTCAATAGCTCAAAATTAGTATTTATGCTAACTTAAAAAGAAATTTCATCGTAAAATGCTTAAATAAATATTTCTCCCCAATCCTATTTCAAAGTCGTAATGGTCCAGGTGTCACCAATAAATAGATAGATTTTATTTTTTTTTTAAACAAGAAAGAACATGCAGAAATATGCATTTTACATAAAAACAAAACATAGAAAGGCGAAGCTGTGCGATCTTCCAATAAAGGGGGAAGAAAAACAAAATTTTAAATATTACTAGCCGATTCTGAGACACAGAACGTCCTAATATTAGTAAAGTATAGTTAAAAATTAGATTTACCTGCTTATTTAAAGATGTCCTTTATCTGAATCTCACGTTTTATTTTGAAAAATCCTTTCAAGCAAATTCTCACATGATCTATTGGCAGATTTTTTTTTTTACTTATCACAAGCTAAGTCATTGTATTCAGTTTATTTTTTTTTAAACTTATTTTCGAAGGGGAATTTCTGTCACTAGTAAATCACAGCCTTACCTCCCAGCATTGATGAGCCCCATGTCTTGTCCAGAACAGATGTCCTCCAGAATAAAGGCCTCGTCACAAGTGGACATGTTGATGTGGGTCAGGTTGGGTTTACACACATCCAACCAGTAGGGGGTGTGCTGACCAGTGGACAGCTGGAGAATATCAGTTATAAGTGCGGTCACACTCAGCCCAAAGATATGGACACCTGTGAAAACAACGTAGTTTACAAGCTTAGGAGTCCGTCTGACATTTGGAATGTATCCAACACGACTCCGACGTTTCTACTGTTTGGTTATTATTACAGCTGCTGTCGTTTCTTTAGCTTGGTCATTTGAACATACATATAATCGGCTTTGGGTATAATCCACATGTCCTCCCACCTATGAAACGTACAGCCCGTCGAATGTAGGAGTTGAAATTACAGCCTGCAGCGTTGATGTTCGCCTCAGTCTGTGTGGTCGATGACCTCCTGGAGAGATAGCAGTACAGAATGGCCTCTCCGATCAGAATCTACACACACACACAGACACAAACTGTTAGCAATGCACAATTTAAATTTCCACAAAAAGATGGTACTAAAATTATTTTAGTCTTCCAACAGCTTTTGAATATTAAGAATAAACATATATATATATATATAACTCAAATACATGAAGATTGACAGATAAGTTCATGGAAAAACAGAGAAGGAGTCTATTACATTCCCCACCCCCATATTTCCCTCCTACATCCACCCACATTTATTAGTGGCACATACATCTCCAACTTGGATCGGCTTTGTTAAAATGTTGACCGCTCATCTTTTCCTAATGGAAAGCAAAGTAGAAGTTACTCGTCACATGGTGGCCAACAGGCTCACACTGTTGACTCTCAGAAAGAAGGATCTTTGTTTAATCCATTTGGGGGAATTGGCCTTTCTCTTTATCTGGAGTCTTAACCAATGTGAGCTCAAATAAGGACCAGGACCCCGGAATACAGATTTCCTTGTTTACGATCTTGTTTACCTCCTAACTTCTTTACAAACCAGTAAACTTCAGATATTATTTTGATATTATCTAACTTATTTTCACAGGGTTGCCTGTCTCCGCACATATACAGCTACATATACACATACTCTGTTATATGTTATATGTGTGTGTATATACATACACACACATATATGTGTAACAAGAGTGGAATTTGAATATCAGTTTATTCAGCCGGTTGAAGTCCTAACAATTCTTCATAGATGTGTTTTTCCATTACCAACCATTTCCATTACCAGTTAATCTCATTTGTACTCGACTAAGTGGGGGTCCTACTCCAAGGCAATATTGCCTTGTGCGTATGGATTGTGTAAAATGTAATGACCTTTAGTGGTGAAGGTCAAGATGATACCCATACTGGCCATCAGTTCACCCCCCCACTTATCCAAGCGTGGTGGGAGGATCTAAATTGGCCTTCCAGTTTCAAAATGATGTCATCGTCTACAACCGCAGTACAAGTGAAGAGTTTCCTTCATATTGATATATTTAGAAACTGTATCTACTATAGATCAAATCTTACATGTAAGCTCATCATCTGGGAAAGGCCACGCCAATAATCGTGTTTTCCCGTCTTAGACGGTGAGTGTTCCTTGCCACGTTGCTTTTTCTTGTGCTACACAACCCTCGATTGTCAAAATGTGAGTTCACGAAATCATCTTCTTCTTCTTCTTTGTTTGTACTTTTAGTGATACTGTTTCTACTTGAGTCTACTTCAACATAACAATATGAAAATATCCCTCTAGAGCCAGTGTTCAGTTTGTCTGTTCAAGGCTGTACCGTACAAACATGGCAGCACGACATGGAAGCAGAACCCGTTCCCTCCGTGTTTATAAAGGACTCATTGTAAACGAAGAGAAAAAAAGAGTCTTAGTTTCAGCTGACACAAAAATATAGTTATGAATATTCTATCACATTTATTTAAAGAGATACCTTCAATTTTACAAATTGTTCCTTTAATGATGGGGGCGATAGAGTCACATGGTGGATTTATTGATTTCATATTAAATGTCTTGTTATAATCTCTTGGTTTATTCACAGTGTGGTGCCCGAAGAGGTGGAGGTTCACTTACAGTGGCAGTGGGAGCAGCGAACGCTAAACTGAAGAGCAGAGGCAGGGGGCAGACTTCCTGTCTGGGCAGGATGTAGGGCAGAGACAGACTGCGGTCATTGCAACCGTACCCAGAATGCACTGGCTGGAAAATATCAGTCAGCTCCAGGAAATAAAGGCTGACAACAGAAGAGGCCAGGATAGGAAGCTGCAGAACAGAAAAAACATGAAGACTTTAGAAAACTGTTGAAGTGATCAAACATTTGTCAAAGGAACACAAATTGTATAAATATGAGTAGAATCTTGTGCCTTAATTGTAGTTTTACTATATATATAATTTTATATGTTGTAATGTTAAAGGAAGGTCATTTTTAATAACATACATTTTTAAATATCTTCAAAGAAGGAGATAGCAGATACTCTGTTTTAATCTTGCCCTGTCCTCTGCATCTTCCACTGTCACACCAACCAACTGCATGTACTCTCTCACCACATCCACAAATCGCCTCTTTGGTCTTCCCCCTTTTTCTCCTCCCTGGAAGCTCCACCTCCAGCATCATTCTACCAAGAGATCCGCTATCCCTCCTTTTCACATGTCCAAACCATCAAAATCTGGCCTCTGTGACTTTGTCTCCAGGACTTCTAACCTGTGCTGTGCCTCTGATGTGCTCCTTTCTAATCCTGTCCATCCTCATCACTCCCAGAGAGCATCTGAGCAATTTCCAGTCTGCCACCTCCTGCTCCGCCTTCTGTCTTTTGTTCAGAGCCAAAGTCTCTAAACCATGGAACAGGGCTGTTCTCGCTGCCATCTTCTAAACCTTTCCCTTCATTCCTACTGCTACCCATCTGTCACAGATAACTCCTGACACCCTTCTCCACCCGTTCCACGCCCTTCTTGACCTCTTACTTAAAGTCCTGCACCTTCTCCACCTTAACTCCTTGCATCCTCATCGCTCAGCCTCCTTCCCTTTAATTCACATACACGTATTCTGTCTTGCTGCCGCTGACCTTCCTCCCTCTTCTTTTCATCGCATACCTCCAGCTCTCCACGCATTATATTCCAAATTAGGCTCTGTAGGCCTAAATTAGTGTCACGTTCAGTAGATAGTAAAATTTGCTATTTTTAGCGCCATAAAGAGGAGCAAGCAAAGGACGGTTCTGAAATGAACTGAACGAGGGTACTTAATATTTAATCGGGATGAAAGTCTTCTGTTAATGATTTGTTATGCCCAAGAAATCACCTAAATAACGGAAGAGAAAATACACAGGGACACAGGGAATGATTGAAAATAATTGTGATTACTAGAAGAAGTCGTGATTGTCCAAACGTTCACAGTGTGACGATTATTTAAAATGAATTATTAAATGTGATAGTCCTTAAGAGAGCAATTCATCCCACAAAAAGGAAAAAAAGAAAATGCCTTGAGGGAGCGGAGGAGGGATGAATCAGCGTCACCCACAGCAATCTTGTCAATCGAAGCGAATGTGAGAGGCTTAATATGGTCTTATGTCACATGTGTCAAACTAAGGCCCACATCCAACAATTATATCCAGCCAGACAAGTCAGACAATATTTAATTTTTATGATAACCATCCCGCATGTATTCAGCAATCCCAGAATGCACTGTCAATCAAGAACACAAGCGCTTCTTCCTGCTCCTCTGTTGTCGGATATCAGCGTTTATCAAGTCACTCTCACAAACTTTAGAAGAGATGCTAGGGAGCAGGGGAGGAAATATAGATGAGAAAACATTTTGTAAACGATAAATAATAGACAAGTTGTAAGTCGTACGTGTGTGTTAGTAAATACAACGCATGTTTCAAATAACTGGTGCGATGCGTTCACTTCCTCCAGCCGTTCAACATGTGTCAGTGTTGTGATGTTAAAAACAATAAAAAGCACATGAAGTTGCTTACATTATATGTGAAATGTACCTCTAGGACATTCATGCACCTACCTGTTTTCAGAGGAGCAGCTGCTCCTAACTGCAGGACAGACACGAGGAGCAGCAGTCCGGTTTTACAGTTTTATTGTGGCATAAGATAGAAACCGCTTAATCAGCCCAGAAATTTAACAAGCGTCACTTCAAGTTATTTTTTATTCATACCGTTAATTTAAAACCTGCAGATATTAGATGTAATTTCTAAATTGATTGATGACTGTGAATAAAAACTTTTGGATGGAAATTATTCATTGAAACTATGCTGATAGAAAGGGAGACATAAAAAATGAGTTAAGATGATATTTTCTATTTAATCTGTAACTTGAGTATTTTCTATTCTGTTGGTTGGTTCAGAATTCTATAAAATGAAAAAAATAAAATAAGAATAAAACTGTCATAAGAACTCACATTAAATGTGGCAAATTTGAGTCCTGTCCAACCATCAGTGTGGTCTCCATCTTTAATTCGGGCCCCCTATGTAATTGAGTTTGACACCCCTGCCTTATGTGGAGAAACAGCCTTCAACATGTCTGCAGCTAAACCAGCAGCTGCATTCATCTGTGTCCACACAGGATGAGACAAGACTTCAATGGTGTCCTTACACTAAAGGACTCAAAAAAACACTTGAAGCTTAAAGACACGAGTTTGCCACCCTCAATGGGAGTGAAACTGTGATCTGTGAAGACAGTTGGATTGATTAAAAGAGACGAGTATCCATTCTGTCAGAATTGAAAACGGTTCCTGTGTAGATGTTAGGCTACAGCCATGTCAGCAGTTCTATGAGACTGGAACTTAGACCCGCGGTGCTTCAGGCTGTGTAGAGTGGAGCCAAACCAATGGTCCAATCCACACAAGTGTAGGGGGCTTCAATGAGAATCAGGAGGACGTTTTGTCAACAGTATCACTGAAAAAACAGTTTTTCGGAACCCTAGTAATTGGTACATTTTTTAATCCGTCATATTTTTTTATTATTTCTTATAAACTATCAAATCCTACATTTTTTTTTTTAATAAGATTTTTAAATCTACAGTCTTTGCTTTAAACACGATTATTACTCTCCATCAAAAGAAATAAGAGAAATTAGGAACAATTCAATTTCCCCAGACATTTGTCGACATTTCGTTAAATCCGAAAAAAAAAGCCCTATTGGATAAAAAGCTCTCCCTAGTGAGTGAAATATGAACTATCAGTGTAAAATACAACCTACAGAAGATAGATCATCGAGTCGATTCTTATGCACTAAATTTAGATATAATCGTCCCAGTAGTTAGGAAGTTTTTCCATAAAACAGCTTTTCGTGAAAAAGCTCCCCCTAGTGAGTAAAGTATGAACTATTCAAGTAAAAAACAATGGGTACAGGATAAATCTCGAGTCAAATTGGCACAATTGTGGACAAATTATGGCCTGGAGATAAAGCTCCACAATAGTGTCGCAAAAATACAACCAGCCTTTCAGAAAATCAATCCAGTTCTTCCTTGCACCAAGTTCTATGTGGGTATAAAATCTGAAAATGATGCGTGAAATAGTTTACGAGTTATCGTGTCAACACGTAGTATCTGTGGCAGCGTCCGTCCCACTTTTCAGGGATCTAACTTTTATAAGACCAAGAGAGAATGTTGGGAGATTTAACTTATTAATGAACTTAAACAGCCACAACCTAGCAGTCTTTAGTAAACCGGGGCCGTAGGCTGGCACCAGGCTACAAGGCATTTACCACCGTGCCGCAATATGATTCAGAAATACAACAACCATGATAATCAACAAGTTTAGGCTTTTTTGGCAACAAATAGCTTAAATGTGCCTCTGTCAGTCCCACAAGAAGTCATCAGTCGTCATGTTGAGTACTGGAGACTTTTGTCTCAAGTAATACAACGTCATGATGAAGATAATGATGACGATGATTACAGCGGAGGCCGAGACAGTAAGGATAAAAAGTTTCCTGCAATCAGTGATATGCCAGCTCATACCTAAAATATGCTTTTATTGTGGCCGATGATTCGGGTACTTCGGGCCCTCTGCGTGAGATATGTGGAGACAAGCTGTCTAATGAGGCAATGAACCCATCAAACCTGCGCAGACATCTGGTGTCCCGGCGTCCTGCACAGGAGCTTATTTGACATTCCAGCTGGTGGGCAGTCACCTGGCTTAGCGGTCAAAGCCAGGTGGCTCAAGTGTGAGTGTTACTTCCCAAGCAGAAATGACTAAAAAGTAGATTTGTGGACCACGGTGTTAAAAATAATATTAAATCAAAGGAATTAATATTTTCTTCATTAATGATGCATCATTTCTCTCCATCCATCTGCTGTCATATACAGCAGAGATTTAAAGAGAGTAGGAACCAACACTCCAGATTCATGGTACGACCATGAATGATTGAGTGACTAAACCACAATTACGTTCTGCCTTTATTGTCTGCACTGCCCTGATTGAGATCACCTGTGTCTCATTACCTGCACCTTCTTTGAGGACTACACTTTGCATGTTTCTAACTTTCTCCCCCAGTTTGTCATGAAGCTAAAGCAGAAATTCAGCTCTTTTGCATCTTTAGGTCCGTAACTGTATGTCTCATACCAGTCCGCATTCTCACCCACGCCCACTCATAACGTCCCCTCCGTCACCGTCTGGAGTTGTCAGTCGAAACAGCAGCAGTTCAGATCAAACTGGCCTCATCTACCCAAATGCACAGCGTCACAACGACATTATCAGCCAGTCATCTTCCTGCCGTCTTTTTCATTATGATTCTCTATCTGGCTCTAGTGCATTCCCGCTGGTGCTCCACGGGCCACCAGTTCACCAGTTCATCAGTAGATCAGGCTCCACAAAGTCATCAGCAGCCACCACCAGTGTCCGGACTCCATGGTCGGGATTTATCTTGCTGCCGCCCCTCGATTGCAAATACTCCCTTTAGAGTCAAAGCGCCAAAGACTTCTGACAAGACTTCATTATTATATGATTTTTATTCTCATGTTCCCTGTTAGTTTCTTTCTGGGGGTTTTATAATTTTTATTTTTATAACTTGCTTTTGCTTGATGTTTTTTGGAGTAGTTGCTTTTGATAATGGACCTACTGTAAAATGTCAAATACTTTCCTAAACAGACTGCTCTCTGCCTTTGAGCCCTAATCATAAGTCTGGATATTGGTTAATTGATTTGTATTGTTTTTTATTGTTATTGTTATAGTTATAAGATAAGGTAAGATGAGTTAGGATGGTTCTGCTGCTTAGCTCAGTTTAGCGGGTGACCCATGTACAGAGGTTGAGTCCTCATAGCGAAGTCGTCACGTTCAATTCCACCTGTGACCCTTCGCTGCATGTCACATGTCCTTGCATGTGACATGCAAGGAGATGTGACAACATCTCCTGTCATTCCTGAAGAATGACAGGAATGTTTCCTGTCATTCTTCAGCTAGAACGCACATCACCAATAAAGGCCAATGGGCCCAAAAACGTCCTTAAAAAGATACGTACATGCGTTGTCACTCCCCTGAATTCTATTGCTGTAAAGTTTCATTTGATTTGCCGACAGAGACAAACAGGTGAACATCAGCTGATAACTTTTTATACCGATCCCCAGTAATGCGCCCCCATTACAATGGTAGTGTAATAGTAAACACATCACCACAGTAAAAGACACACTTAACTGTAACATGCTGTTGCATGGCAACACACAGCATACTATCAGATCTAATATTATTCAGCGCTTTTTCTCCGAAGGTTTACATTCACACCTGTAACACTCCCTGTCCTTATTCAACTCATTAACCGTATCACTTCATCTCAGCAACCTTGACTGACAGCCGTTAGCAATGAAGAAGGCTTCAGTTGCTGCTTTACATGCAGATGGCTTGTCTCACCTTGTCTCACCTTGACAAGTAATTGATTGGAACTTTCATAAGATTATCAATCGAGCAGAAAAGATTCACAATTCAATTATGTGATCAACAGAAAATTCATTAAACGCTTGTGATTTTAATAGAATTTTTTAAAAGTCAGTTATCAAGAAGGGATATCAAACATTTTCAAATGAGCACCTCAATTCATTTGCTTTGTAAATGATTAGAACTTGAATATCTTTTGGGTTTTACATAGTTGGTCAGACCAAATAAGAAATGGGAGGATGTTTCCTCATGAAACATGTTTTTATTGTTTTATTTTTGAATATTACATAGACTGAAATGTTACAAATAAGAAAAATATATCTTAACCGTATTTCAAATGATAACAAATATCCTTTATATATATATATATCGGAAGTTATGAGGTGCAGACCAAGGTAGCATTGAAAGCAGAAAAAAACTAATCTTCCTCAGAGCCCAGCTACTGAGGATACTGCTTGAACCTGGCTGTTTTCTGGAATTAGTGGTGGCATCACGCCGTGTTCCCTGATGTTCAGTATATGAACCACATGAGGGACTTTTCGCATGCTGCAAGAGTTATGTAAGGACATTGACTTTGAAAAACTTTCTATTTCCACAGCCTGCAAGCAACGATTATCCACAAGGGTTGCCGTGAGTTTTATATGATCCCTAGAATTACACATTTACCGAGTCTCACCATCTCACCGCACAGATACCGACAAATACTTAACAGTCAGTGATCCTGGAGTCTAACAAAATCCCCAGGTAAAGATTATACTTGGTAATGGCATAACAAGCCAGAGAATAAACACCTCGTGTAGCAGTCCTATACTGTTAATGCTGAATAAGACTATAATAATACACCGTTAAGAATTAGGGGAACACTTTAATCACACTGAGATCTCAATGTAAAACTTATTCATGTAGGAAATCTTTTATTGATGTACATTGTGTGATTTGTTCAGAACAAAATGACATCAGTGGAAACCAAAACCATGAACCCATTGAGGGCTGTATTCTAAATCACACCCGACATCAAAGGGAAAATCTGAAATCACAGGTTGATACAACTTAAGTAAATTTCCTCAGGACAGCTCATGAGGTGTCTCAGTTCAGTTCAGTTCATTTCAGCAAACTTTATTTATCCCTGACCGGCAATTTTTTGGTAGCTTTCCCATTGCAGGCAACCCATTAGACCAGCAGGTAGACAGTGGTGTGGTTTGGGCCCCACGCGTCCGTATGCGCTCTTAACAATGTCTGATAAGATAAAACATAAGATAGAAATGCTCAAAATTACAGTAAAGAAATAAACAGTAAACAAGTGTAATAAAAATAGAATATAAACATAAGTAGAATGTAAAAATAAAGTGTACCAGCGCGATAATGAGCTTACTGTTGTGCGTGACAATAATATTGTGGTGTACAATAATACTCTGGCATGCCCCTAACAAGACGGTGGATGGTGCTGTGGGTGATCTCCTCACAGACCTGGACCAGGGCATCATTGAGCTCCTGGGCTGTCTGGGATGTTACTTGCGATGTTGGATGCTCTGATACATCACACCCAGAGGTTCTCAGTTCGATACAGATGTGGGAAAACTCATCTTACCTTATGTGGAAAGTATGGATGACACATCCATACTTTCTTTATCCAGGAACTCTGGTTACATGAGGCTGGGAATTTTCCTGTACTGGGAGGAACTCAGCGTCCACTGCAGATGCATAAGTTCTTATAATGGGTCTGAGGATTTTGTCCTGACACTTAACAGCAGTCGGGGTACAGACCATCACTAAACCACAATGAAACCGGTCAGGCTGCTTGATGTTGCAGCACTATAACGTTCAAGACATCTTCGGACTCTTTCACATCTGTCACATATGTTCCCTGTGACCCTGCTCTTATCTCTAGGGAGAACCGGGCACCAATGTTGAGGCTCCCAATTCTGGTGTCTTTGGGCAAATGCCTGGCAATTGGCCTGGGCTGTGAGCACAGGCCCCATTACAGAATGTCATGGCCTCATGCCGCCCTCATGAGGTTTGTTTCCGACGGTTTGGTCGGAAACCGTCAGAAACATCCCACCAGTAGCCCGCTGAACGTCATTTTGTAGGGTTCTGATCGTATTGCTCCTGTTCTTCCTCAAACAAAGGAGCAGATACGAGTCCTAGTGCTGGGTTGTTGTCCTTCTACGACGCTCCCCAGCTCTCCTACAGTAACGGCAGGACTCTAGAGCACATGTGTCAAAGTCAAGGCCCGTGGGCCAAATCCGGCCCTCAGAACAGTTAAATCCAGCCGGCTAGAAAAATATCCGATATCAATCATAACTGGCCCGCTGGTAAATGCAAACACCCCATATACAACAAATCCCATAATGCACTGCGATACCATACGTCAACCAAGAGCGCCAGTGTCAGCGTGAGCGTGAACTCCCTCCAAGCTCCTCTGTTGTCAGATATCGGCGTTTATCCGGTCACTCTAATAAAATTAGGCTCATCCGAGACACAGGAAGTAATATGAATGAGAACTTTACATTTTAATTTTGACCCCTTCAGTGACTGAGTTTGAGAATCTAGAGACTTTCCTGGGAGACACAGCAAACCTTCTTGCAATGGCAGGTATGGATATACCATCATGGAGGAGCTGGACTCCCTCTGTAACCTAAATGGACTGCAGGTAATGCACCATAATACCTGAAGCAGAAGGATCAGGAGAGAACCGGTCCGTGGCCACCACCAGTAAAACATTTCCCTTTTTGAAAGTTGTCTTACTGCGACCTCTGCTGTCCACCTTTTTTTCACTTGCACTAAAGCAGGAGAAACTGAAAAATTGTCTACTAACTGACTGACTGGTCTACAGCAACATGACTAAAAGGGGGTTTATTCTGTTGTCATACATTGGATTTTTTTACTCAACTGCATTTTTCTCTCCAACTTCCTGGTTTGGTTGTGAGAGGATTTGTGGTAAAAACCTGGAGCGGCTATTTTGTGTTGACTGTTCTTTTTGCATTGTATTCACTGGATTGGACTGTTGTATTGTGGGGTTGTTGGGAAGCACTGAAACAAACTTTTTTTATTTTATTGGAACCAACTTTACCAAGTAAGTGGGGATTTCACTTCCAGACTATCTGGTCTGATCCAGATACTACATATTTAACTGACCTGGTCTTAGACTCTGAAGATTAAGTGATCCCCTAACTTTTGAGTAATACAGTAACAATTTGTACAAAATTTACCATTTTCTTACTAAATTGAGGAACTATAGTATCTTTTGTAATTTATCACTATTTACATATTACAGCTAAATATGATGTGGATATCATTAATCATTCAGACATTTGGTCATAAACCAAAGTATGAAATAAATCAACTTTTGGCATCATGATGGGAATGGATGAAACAATGGGGGTTACCAAAGTCACTACAGATTCCCCAAAGGGTAAATGCCTATCACTAATTGAATGACCAGCCATCACAGAGTCTCCAATTTCTGATTGACTATCATGATCCATTTTAAAGGATGTCAGGAATGTAAACTGTGTCAGTAAAGTTTAAGCAAACATTTATCAGTGGGGAAAACAAATTTTTTTTTGCTTAGATTTAATCATTTTGATCAAAATCATGTGGGAATCCTCAAATCCAGACAAATTTGTCATCCCAGAACTATGGCCCCCATAACATCCATGGGAGCTTTTGTTCTGTAGCTTGGAAATGGTGAAAAGATTACCCGACTTAATTTATAATATGTGCCAAAATCATCATTGTCATGTTTTGTCTAGTTATAGCTTTTTTGGAAAGAAAAAGCAAAGAGGAATCCCTCTTTGAAAAAAAGTAATGAAAACCGAAAGCAGACAACCAAGGAAATAGGGCAGTACTGTTTCACACCTTCAGCTCATTTCAAGCCCAACAGATGTGTGCACCAACAAGCCTAAAGGGGAGCATTAATTATCTCAGCAGACTTCCCTGGTGTTATCAAGGTCCCTGATGAGACGCTCAACCCTCACTCTCACTAGATGACCATGATTTCATAATGCAGGCTGGGATGACCACTAGATAAGATATTAAAAAGTCATTTTAATTGATCCTTGGCATCAGATGAAGAGGACATTCATAGCACCCAAACAAAAAACAACCAAAACGGTTGAGTGTCAAAGTGTCAAACAAATACAATTTTTACTGTCTTTGTTCTTTATACCCATGATCTGTAACTCAGGTTATTCACATATATATGACTTTTAAATCAAAAACCATAATCAAAACGACATTATATTCTTTATATTGATTTTAAAAAGTTATCCAAAATATATGTGCCACAATTAACCAAAATTATGCCACAAAATTTCTCCCGCTCAGCCCCCTGGTTCACTAGCAAGCTACGGAAAATGAAGGCAGCTGGGCGTGTCCTTGAGCGGCGTTACAAGGCTTCAGGTTTCACTGTCCACAAGCTAGCCTTTCGTGAACACCAAAAGGTCTACTCAAAGTCCCTTAGAGAGGCTCGGTCACTGTTCTACTCCAACATCATCAAAACCAGTCCTGGAAATTCTAAGAAATGACAGAAGAGCACTAATAATTTCATGGCTTTCTTCAAATCAAAAATTGGCTCAATCCGTTCTGTCCTTTCTGGTTCCTCCACTCTACCTATCCAGCCTTGTTACTCACAGTTTGAGATCTCCCAGCCTCTAAAGTGCTTCCCAGAAATCTCACAGCAAGAGTTGGAGTTTATAATCAGGACGATGAAGCCCTCCACCTGTGCCCTCGACCCCTTTCCTACAGCCCTGGTGAAAACTAACATCTCTTCCATCAGTCCCCTGATCACCGCTGTAATAAAACAATCCCTCCAGGCCCACTTTGTTCCATCTGCCCTTAAAGCCGCCATAATCAGACCACTCCTCAAAAAACCTACTCTCGATCCAGAAGTTTTTGCTAATTACAGGCTAATTACAGGCCCA